>JAWPHD010001685.1:0-300392 GCA_037043455.1 Cyrtodaria siliqua
AGTGGACGGGAGGGTGGGGGGGGGGCGGATTGGAATGGGGGTGTGGGGGTATTTTCGGATACCCATCATCAGTGATTGTTTTCTGAGATACTACTGACTACTTATTTGCATTGACATCGCCAACAATTAACGTATTTTATACATCATGAGGTTTTTCTAATTAAGATTTAACGAAGTTTTACAATAATATATCCTTGCATCTTTTCCTCATTTCTGTGGATGTGGACTTCATTGTAAGAGATTTTCTTTTGATGGGATGTGCTTTTATTTACACAGTCTTGTCAATTTGAGCGCTGAAGAAAGATAATAGCAAGGTTATGTACATATAAACAAATATAAAATGATCGGATAGGGAAAGTCAGCATTCAAGGAGGACAGTCAACCACAAAACACAGAAACAAACACGCAAACAGACAAACAAGAAGGCAAAAGTAATTATAAATGCAAACGACATCACAAACACAAAAGGGTTGACAATAGGGCTACCGCCTTGGAACGGTCAGTGGCAAAGAAGGCCACTGGGGGTTTAAACCGGTTCTAGGGTGCACCAATCCTCACACTTAACCTACTGTCATCCCATTAAAACAGGACAGTGTAAATAAAGAAATTCCCGCCATGATCTAATCTCGTACCAACAAGGCAGCATCAATATGCAATATAAGTAAAACACAAATATACTCGTGTAAATAAAATACAAAAAAACAATAGCCTAGAAAGACACAATGAAGGTACTCAATGACTTGGCAGAAGCCAGAGCGACAAGAGAATAAACCATTAAGGGCACGACAAGAAAGATCATAGACAAACATCAAACGCCACCGTCACAATGGGCTTTAGGTAGGTGTCATCATAGGGTCCACAGCCTGTCCGGTCATCGTACAATTAAAGAGGGAAGCATAGTGGCGAACTGTAAAAGGGTCCACCACCAAGCATGCAGTACGTTGCAAAATGATAGGGTCATAACCTCTTTTGATAAACTTTTTAACAAGTTTAACAAAGATAGTATGAAAGTGATGATGACCAAGAATCTTACGAAGTTTATCAACCACATCACCATAAAAGTCAGGTTGTGATAGTCCTTGTCGCAGAAGAGTCCTTAAATTACTCTTATATTTGGAAAGAAGATCAGGGTTACGATAATAAAATTTTGCAAAGGTTTTACGAAGTTTATGGTAACGGTAACCCTGATTGAGTAGCTTTTCAGTTATACAAAGATTTCGAATACTAAAGTCCTCAACTCGATTACAAGCTCTTGAAAAACTAATAAGTTGAGACACATACACCCCGTAAGAAGTTGCTCGGGGAACATCCCCATCCAAGTGGGGATAGTTAACAATGTCAAAGTTGAAATCATCTCTCTTGTCATAGATTTTGCTAATTATTTCACCATTTTCAGTCTAGAGATCTAAATCAAAAAAAGAAGCGTTATTATCATATGTATTAGCTTTGTTAAGCTGAAGTTCTTTAGGATAAATATTATTAACCATAGTTGGACAGAAAGGGTTGTCAATGTTCAATATGTCATCCAGATACCGAGAGGTGTCATTAAAGGCTTCGATAACATCTGCCTGGGTATCTGGTGAAAGACTCAACATGAAATATCTTTCATAGCAAAATAAAAACAAATCTGCGACAAGTGGTGCACAGTTCGTACAGATTAGGATTAGGGATACCAACAATTTGTCTATAAACGGTGGTTCCATACCTGACGAAAATATTATCTAATGAGAAAATGAGTACTTCACAAACTTCATAGCAAATCCACAAAGTATAATTGTCTAAACTGCCGTTAGTAAAAAACGCTTTAACATTATTACATGCCAAAAATGTAGTATTTTCTCTAGAGAATGTTTTTTGAATAAGGGAAATTAGATTGTCTTTAATAAGGTGATGTGGTAAGGTTGTATATAGTGTAGAGAAGTCATAAGTGCTTATTGATGATACTTGACTTTTATTGAAAATTTTATCAAGAACGTCTCTTGAATTTTTTAAAATCGATTTAAGTTAACTTGTTGAACTTATTGCCTACTGACCGTTCCAAGTCGAACACTGTCTTCAACACTCGTTGTGTTGTGTGATTGTCCTTTTCATTGTACATTTAATGTTCTCTTTGTTTGTGGTACGGTGCTATTTCGTTTGGATGCTGTGATTTCTATAGAAACATTTTTCTCATTTTGTTTTAAACATTAGTCTTTGCAATTTACGGTTTCAGCGTCTAGGGTAAAGCTAGGGTATATTTATGCTGCATTTTTAGATTTAAAATTCAATCTTTGAAAACGGAAATGTAATTTAACCGGGATCGATATGTTATTAACGTCAGGCTAAACGATATATTGGTTAGGCTATTCACTCAGTCGAATGTAATATAACAAAAATAATCCGGAAATTCGTGTTTTCTATAGAAACATTTTCCTCAATTAATCCACCAAATGTATCTGTTTTAATTAAAACAAATTACGACCTTATGGACACCTTAAAATTCTAACTATGTAGAGCGATGCAGGCTTACTTGGACCTCTTGTTTTATTATTGTTTAAAGGTTTCTGTGTTACACCTACCTTATTCCAACCGAAACTGAATTGTTTATATTGCTATTGAGTACATAAAACATACACCTGCTCATCTCAATAACCATCGCCCAACCTCAACATCATCTGTGGTTCACAGGTGTCTGTGATAATCACAGGTGTCTGTGATATTCATATTGTTCGTTTGTTAATGGCACACATCTCTTCCACATCTCAATTATCAACCTATTCTCTCTCCAACAATATATCCTGCCTACATTCACTCCATTCTCCAACCTCTCTGCCTTTCTTTATTTGATTAAAATTTCATATTTTCTCTTTTTTTCATATTATTCATTGATATATCACAAAGCATACGCCTGCTATTTCATCTTTAACGATTGCTTATACGAAGAGAGATGCCATTTTGATCGTATGTCAAGTGTAACGTGTGTTGTTCTCTGACAAAGCGAAACAACTCTTGTATTGTTACTAAGTTGCTACAACTCGTCCAGTTGTGGTACGTTTATTCGCCATCAGTCTCATTTGTCCGATCATCCTATGATCAACCCTTGTGTTTTAATCCAATGTATATTTATATTTCAGCTCTATTCATGAAAGATTACTGTTCTGGATTAATAAAAACACCAGGTAAATAGTTTTAAAATACTATATACGATACTGATACGTAGTTTAAGAAATGACACGTTAAAAACTGCTTGAAAGCGTGTACATTGTCAATGACGTACTAGGTAGACATATTAAATGATTTTAATATGCAAACACTATCATAACTGTCGGGGATGAGTTACACAATACAATGCACTTGATGATATAACAATCTATTCATGATTGATTTGATACTTAGTTCCTGACGCCTTGTCTTTTTAAAAATGTTTATAAACATTCACAGGAAATTGAACAAAAACAAACTGCATATTTTTCATTAGTTCTTTATCGGCTTATGATATTAGTCCTAATTTGACAATACTTTTATTGCATATTTTGCCAGACTGTGTAGACTAACCGGGACTGCAATATTTCGTATTTGTCGTGTTTGGTCGTTTCCAATGGTCCACTCTCATACTCTTTTAATCCTACGCGACAAAAGTCAATACCAATTTACGTGTACATTGTAACACTATGAAAGATTTTTTTGATAAAATTGATGTCAGTTTTATTTTAGATTTCTTCAAAGAAATCCGATTATATAATTTATTTTAATATACTTATTTTTACATTTACTTGTCGACACACCCGTTGACGGGTATCTGTTGATTTGCCATATGGAAAGTTTAAAGCCTTAATAGTTTACGATGTCATCCCTTATTACTTTTTTTCTAAATAATCTATCTATATATATTTACCTTATTTCTAAACTAACTGTTTCATGTGTCCATTTGTAATCAATTTTGGCATTCAATATGACCCATGTTGTTTGCATGTCCGAAAGACATGACATAATACACATATTTTAAACATGTTCTGAAAATCTTTAAAAGTTGGCAACACTAATAATTAATGTTGTTAAATATTTAAGTTGTGAAAAAACAGAAAGACCAAGGGCTCATTATCCACTTTAGAAAATATCTTAGATACCAATTATTATTAAATATAAAACAAGAAATGTCACTGTAAGTGACAAAAAAAACCGAAGTGACCTTTGACTTCTAAGTGTGACCTTGACCTTGGATTCACGGACCTGGATTTTATGCGCGACACGTTGTCTGGTTGTGGTGAGCACTTGTGCCAAGTTATTTCAAAGTCCCTCCAGAAATGCAAAATTTATTGGCCGGACACGATTTGACCTTTGACCTCTAAGTGTGACCTTCACTTTAAAGCCAAGGATCTTTATTTTGTACACGACACGTCGTCTTGTTGTGATGAGCACTTGTGCCAAGTTATTTCAAAATCCGTAGAGGAATGTCAGAGTTATTGACCGGACACGATTTGACCTTTGACCTATAAGAATGACCTTGACCTTAGAGCCACGGACCTGGGTTTTGTGCGCGATACGTCGTGTTGTTGTGATGAGCACCTTTGTCAAGTTATTTAAAAATCTGTCCATGAATGTCAGAGTTATTAACCGGATACGAAAGCACTATATGTTGACCTTTAACCTGTAAGTGACCTTGACATTGGAGCCACGGACCCGGATTTTATGTGCGACACGTCGTCATGTTGTGTTGAGCAATTGTGCCAAGTTATTTGAAAATCCGTCCATTATTGTCAGAGTTATTAACCGGACACGAAAGCAATATATTTTGAAATTTGACCTCTAAGTGTGACCTTGACCTTGGAGCCACGGACCTGGATTTTGTGTGCGACACGTCGTCTTGTTGTGTTGAGCCATTGTGCCAAGTTATTTGAAAATCCGTCCATTATTGTCACAGTTATTAAACGGACACGATTGTATGGACGAACGAACAAACGAACAAACGAACGAAGTGACTGACGGACGGACGGGCGGACAGTGCGACTACAATGGGGGCATAAAAAACATATACGTCTTAATATGTACTATGGTTTTACAGCAATCAATGTGTGTCAAAACAATAAAGTCACAGGAGGAAAGGTATATATAGACTCTACAGGCGCTCCCCTGGGACAAACAACAGTGTGCAAATGTTGCCTTACTAACGATTATCCAGATCCGCTACTGGCAATAACATATAACACAACTCGAGAACATCATGGCATTCAATTTGAAGTATCCACATTTGTTTTTAAAGAAGACACACCAAACGAAAAGCGGGAAATACCGTTAGACCGAACAAATATAGAAATAACATTCACAAAGACGACAATGAAAGATACAGCTGCAGGATGTCTTGGCTTTGAAATAGGTATGTATTTGTTTTACTTTCAAAACTAACCATATATCCTATTTATTGGGACGACAATGTGACAAATATATATATAAAAATCGAACAGAAAAAGCAGCATTCAAGGACGAATGTCAACCACAAACACACACAGAAACAAAGAACAAATTTAAAGATGAATAAAAGGTCAAAAAAGACATCACAAACACAAAATAAAATGGTTGACAATAGGGCTGCCTCCTTGGAACGGTCAGTGGCAAAAAAGGGAGCTGGGGGTTCTAGGGTGCACCAAACCTCACACTTACCTTACTGTCAACCAAATATAACCGGACAGTGTAAATAAAGAAATCTCCACCATGAACTATTCTCTAACCAACAAGGCAGCATTAATAGGCAATATAAGTAAAACACGAAGATGCTCGTATATATATAAATACAAAAAACAATAGTCTAGAAAGTCACAAAGAAGGTACTCAATGAATTGGCAGAAGCCAGAGCAACAAGAGAATAAACCATTGAGGGCACGACAAGACAAGACTGTAGACAAACATCAAACTTCACCGTCCTTTTGGGCTTCAGGTAGACGTCATCGGGTCCACAGCTGTCCGGCCATCGCACAATCAAAGAGGAAAGCATAGTGGCGAACTGTAAATGGGTCCACCACCAAGCATGCAGTGCGTTGCAAAATGAAAGGGTCATATTCTCTTTTGATAAACCTTTTAACAAGTTTAACAAAGATAGTATGAAAGTGATCTTGACCGAGGATCTTACGAAGTTTGTAAATCACGTCACCATAGAGGTCAGGTTGTGATAGTCCTTGTCGCAGAAGAGTTCTGAAATTACTTTTATATTAAGAAAGAATATCAGGGTTACGATAATAGCATTTTGCAAAGGTTTTACGAAGTTTATGGTAACGGTAACCCTGATGGAGTAGCTTTTTAGTTATACAAAGATTACGAATTATAAAGTCCTCAACTCGAGTACAAGCTCTAGAAAAACAAATAAGTTGAGGCACATAGACCCCATAAGAAGTTGCTCGTGGAGCATCCCCATCTAAATGGGGATAATTAACAATATCAAAATTAAAATCATCTCTCTTGTCATATATTGTGCTAATTATTTCACCATTTTCAATGGAGAGATGTAAATCAAGAAAACAAGCGTTTGTATCAGAAATAGTAGCTTTGTTAAGTTGAAGTTCTTTAGGGTATAGATTATTAACCATAGTAGAAAAGAAAGGGTTGTCAATGTTTAATATGTCATCCAGATACCGAGAGATGCCATTAAAGTACTTAGTAACATCTTCCTGGATATCTGGTGAAAGACTCAACATGAAATCTCTTTCATAGCAATATAAAAACAAATCTGCGACAAGTGGTGCACAGTTCGTACTCATAGGGATACAACAATGTGTCTACAAATGGTCGTTACATACCTGACGAAAATATTATCTAATAGGAAGATGAGTGCTTCACAAACTTCTTGGCAAGTCCACATAGTATAGTGTAATTGTCTAAACTGCCGTTATTAAAAAACGCTTTAATATTATTACAGGCCAAAAATGTAGTATTTTCCCTAGCGAATGTTTTTTCAATAAGAAGAATAAGCTTGTCTTTGGTGATGTGGTAAGGTTGTATATAGTGTAGAGAAGTCATAAGTGCTAATAGATGAAACTTGACGTTTATTGCACATTTTATCAAGAACATCTCCTGAATTTTTTATAGACCAAAACAAATTAATCCCAGAGTTTTCATAGGTTTTATCAAAATATTGTTTACAAACGGAAAAAAGCTGCGTTTATGTACCGTTTTAACAAGTGCTACGAGACCACAATGTTTATCTGCGAGTCAGTACTTAAGCAGTAAGTATGTGTAACTTTTCTTTGAGATCGTTAACCAATAGCAGTTTGCAGTCTTTTTTATACATCCAGAAATGATTTGTATATGGTCATTGCCCCTTTGTTCCCCGTACATGATTTCTGGTAACCTGTTTGTAATCTAAACATCCACTACAGTGTCTGCTCTGTTGTAAATATCGTCACTCGTGGCGTTTTAATTAAATTAAACAATGATTTAGTTTGTGTATTTTTGATCGAGTTAACATTTAATTTATTCAAAATGATATACTTTATAAATTGCCGATACTAATAGTTACATCCGTCGTCAGATATCGTTAGAAAGTAGTTACTTAAATACGTATAATCAGAACATATATTTAGCATCAATAGATTTCTGTTTATAGATATACAATTTGTTTCACAGACCCATCATCTAGCTCAGGTAACATAACTATTACATGTTATTCTGCCGATCATTCGTTTTCAACCACCATTGCAACAACACAAGAACAACTGTCAACAGGATCAAGTCTTTCAGTAAATCCAGGTGAGACAAATTAGTTGATATTTGTTTTATGATTAATAATTAATTTAGAATATTAACGGTTAAGAGTGCGCACAAGGTTTCTTCAAAATAACTTCATAACAAGCATTATTTCAGATTTAGTTTAAACAAAGCTTTACATTTATTATTATATGCAGCAATAACTATTTTTCTTCTCTTATTAGAAATTCCATCGAAAATGCTTATACATTTGGAAAACTAAAACAATGCCTTCCTTAATTATAAGCACGAATGGTATAAAAACAAATTCAGGCGCTTTCGTTTTTTCAAGATCTTATATTCAAATGGAGGACTTGAAATATTCGTAGCTGTTGTAAAACAAAAAAGCTTTTCATCAGGGTTATCGTTCAATCATTCCTTTACTGATTACGGCTAATTTGTTGTGTTATTTATTTAGTTCGTTGGTTAGTTAGTTAGTTATTACTTTGCCTTTGTTTTAGGAGTTGGTAAACATAACTTCGATTAATCTGTAACCTTTTGAATACTGTGAGGTTATTTAACATAGTTCAGTACTATACTGAACTTTATTGACCGAGTACCCAGCAATCAGAATGTATATTTGGACGAGGCAAAGATATGGATTCTGTCTGCTGGGTACGAGTCATTACAAAATAAAATTCAGTATTGTACTGAACACTGTTACAGATTAATCTTTATTTCACACCTCACTAATCTAATCGAACGTTGTACATTTGAATTCTAACTTGCTATTTCTGTTATTAATATTTCTGTTATTGAACAGAGCAGTAACAATGCTTCGTTCAACATGCATCAACTAGGTAGAATGCAATTTGAAAAAAACAACGTAAAGTAGCAAAACGGTAATGTTTCAATTAAACTAAAACTGTGAGGTAAATCGTTACTGACTCTCTGATTTTACTGTTAGAAATATAAAAAGATCGGACAGCGAAAGTAGCATTCAAGGTGGACAGTCAACCACAAAACACAGAAACAAACACGCAAACAGACAAACAAGAAGGCAAAAGTAATAATAAAAGCAAACTACATCACAAACACAAAAGGGTTGACAATAGGGCTACCGCCTTGGAACGGTCAGTGGCAAAGTAGGCCACTGGGGGTTTAAACCGGTTCTAGGGTGCACCAAACCTCACACTTACCCTACTGTCATCCCATTAAAACAGGACAGTGTAAATAAAGAAATCCCCGCCATGATCTAATCTCTAACCAACAAGGCATCTTCAATAGGCAATATAAGTAAAACACAAATACGCTCGTGTAAATATAATACAAAAGACAATAGCCTAGAAAGCCACAATGAAGGTACTCAATGACTTGGCAGAAGCCAGAGCAACAAAAGAATAAACCATTAAGGGCACGACAAGAAAGATCATAGACAAACATCAAACGCCACCGTCCCAATGGGCTTTAGGTAGGCGTCATCATAGGGTCCACAGCATGAAAGTGATCATGACCAAGAATATTACGAAGTTTATAAATCACATCACCATAGAAGTCAGGTTGTGATAGTCCTTGTCGCAGAAGAGTCCTTAAATTACTTTTATATTTAGAAAGAAGATCAGGGTTACGATAATAAAATGTTGCAAAGGTTTTACGAAGTTTATGGTAACGGTAACGCTGATTGGGTAGCTTTTTCGTAGTACAAGCTCTTGAAAAACGAATAGATTGAGACACATACACCCCATAAAAAGTTGCTCGGGGAACATCCCCATCCAAGTGGGGGTAATTAACAATGTCAAAATTAAAACCATCTCTTGTCATAGATTTTGCTAATTATTTCACCATTTTCAATCGAGAGATCTAAATCAAGAAAAGAAGCGTTATTATCAGATATATTAGCTTTATTAAGCTGAAGTTCTTTAGGATAAATACTATTAACCATAGTTGGAAAGAAAAGGTTGTCAATGTTCAATATGTCATTCAGATACCGAGAGGTGTCATTAAAGGCTTCAATAACATCTGTCTGGGTATCTTGTGAAAGACTCAACATGAAATCTCTTTCATAGCAAAATAAAAGCAAATCTGAGACAAGTGGTGCACAGTTCGTACCCATAGGGATACCAACAATTTGTCTATAAATGAGTGCTTCACAAACTTCATAGCAAGTCCACATAGTATAATTGTCTAAACTGCCGTTAGTAAAAAACGCTTTTATATTATTACATGCCAAAAATGTAGTATTTTCTCTAGCGAATGTTTTTTGAATAAGAGAAATTAGCTTGTCTTTAATAAGGTGATGTGGTAAGGCTGTATATAGTGTAGAGAAGTCATAAGTGCTTATTGATGAAACTTGACCTTTATTGAAAATTTTATCAAGAACGTCTCCTGATTTTTTTATAGACCAAAATAAATTAATCCCAGAGTTTTAATAAGTTTATCTTCCCATAGTAAATATATGGTATATGGATTTTTTGGACCCCACATCTAATCCCATAGTACAAATAGGAAATATGGCTTTTTTGGACTCCACACCTACTGAATATAGATGTATTGGACTCTAGAAACCAGATGGAGTACAATATGAAAATAATATCGATATTTTGTATTCAAGCAACTGTTTTGAGTACAATAGCGGAAATATGGGATTGTCACATGGGTAAAAAGACAGAAAGAGATTGGTTAGAATTATACAGGTGTGAAATAAACATATTTAATATATAGAAACACATTCCATATATTATGACGAGCAACTTTCTTCGTATACAAAGACCTAACCAAAATCTGAACATTATTAACTGTATAGTGACTTGCCAAAATCTTGTTGTATAGTGTGATGTGAATAGACTGCATTGCTACTTTCTGCAATGAATCCGGTGTGTCGTTTGTTTTATATTTTATATCTTCAACATTCACGATTTGTGAACGTTGGTTTATTTTCCGGCATTTAAGTTAGTAGAACCGATTTCTTTTATATAGAAGATTCTTTTCAATGAACCTTTATCTTGTTTAACACTATTTCGCAGTGTTTACAATTAGAGCTTTTAACATTCGAATACTATTTGCAACATTTAGGAAATACATATTTTGTAATGAATAGCCTACCTGTAATGTATAAACAAGTATTTTTGGACAAGGATTGTCGACAAATTACTAAATCCATACAATAAAAAATATGATTCTGATACAGACATATAATTGTTCGAACATTTGTCTTCATATATTTACTGTACTTAAAGCATAAACGAATTATGAATTGTGTTTGATCCGTTGAACATTTTCTAATGTAATGCATTGAGTTTGCTTTAAATTACTAGAGGCGCTCCAGAATGCAACATTTCTTCCATGTAAAACAGTATTTAAATTTTAAATTATAACACGACATTAAAGTAATACTTAATTCTTTATAAACATATTTGAAATGTTCTTTCAAAAGCAGATATAAATATCGAACAGGATTAAGTCGACAGTTGTTTCATCTTGTCACGTTTCTTCATTCAATACCATTATAATTGCATAATGACACATTAACCGCAAAATGAAGTTCTCCAAAGGTTTCAACGCAACTCTCCAATTGTTTTTATCTCGATGTGTTGTCTAACGAATACCTAACGAATGGCATTCTACACCATATTTGAATAAAGGCTAAGCAATATGTGTGAGTGGACGTCTAATTCTTGCAGACAGACATTGTAGTGTGATATACGTTTCTCTCTAAATGTCATGTTTACCAATTGCCATTAAATCTTAAGAATAAAGTCCTCGTATGTATAATACCATTATAATTGCATAAATACAACTGATAAAAATATAGAACTCAAATATACCCAAATATGTTTACTACATGAATCCATTCAATTAAATATATTCACATGTTTATCTAGTCAGTGTTACTCTTGAATAATATATACACACTTTGATAAATATGTTAATCATGTTAATAGAGTACTACATGTCATTCTGAGAGACTGTTAATTTCAATTTTCTAATTTCCATGTTGTTTTAATCACATTCATTTAACTCAAATATTCAAACAATTATAAAAATGCCAGAACTTCGCAATGCAGAATAGTACAGGAAAAATATATAAAAAATAGTAGACTTGTAATTATTAAAACTGAATGTTTAATTGAATTACTGTAAGAAGTGTAACAGTTTTAATTATTCCTGAGGAATTCTAAGATACCTTATTTTATAAAAGAAACATACATGTATAAACAATTAAGTTTAATAAAACTGGCAAGTGAGAGAACTTTTTATTTTATTTAACAACAAATACGGCTTCAAATTACACGCGATAATAATACCAATACGTGGTCCCGCCTTAATTCCATTAAGCGATGGTAAAGCTTAAATTAGCAGAATTTCATAACGAATATTTTGACAATAAAACATTTTTTACTGAAAAAACGCGATAACCTATTTAAAATGACCTATTAAATATTTTAGTTTTAGTGCAAACTTTTTAAGCCAAATTTAAGGTTTTATTTCATACCCAGCCAACCCCGTTTTCGCTTCTTGGAGAAGGGGTTGGATGGGGTATGAAGGTTTATACTCGGACCACGTAATGACGATTTCTGGTTGGATTTTATTTTAAAGGTTTGATTGTCCCGAAATGTTTTAGACTAGCTCTACGGTCAACCATTTTCACTACGACTCACTATTTAGAATATCTAATCTCGTAATAATTTCGGTAGAATATATATTTTCAAGACACACATTACAGCGCCCATAATTTTCTTCGTATCTTGATGTAAAACATGCCATTTAGTGCATTTCTTTGAATTTATCGTGCAATCCACAGCAAAAACACACGTAGACTTTATCTTTATTCGGATATAGATCTAGAGTCTATATGCGTTTTATGTGGATCCCTGATGATGTGGAGTTTTGTTTGTTCAGTTCACTCGGCAATCTCTCCCAGATGCCATTATGTATGTGTATGCAAGGAACGACAACTCTGGGTAGAGATTGTTCACTCGAACGTCATCTTAAGTGCATATGAAACGCGCGATTTCATTGGTTGAATTTAGTTGATCTTCTCATGAATATTGATTAGATGAAAGGTCGATCTGACGTGACCTCTAAGGCAGTGTTGTCATATCATATAGCAGAGAGTATCAAAGCATAATTAGGATACGATTTTAATGAGATTGCCATTGCATCTGTATCCAGTCATGCTACCTTAAACACAACAACACAATTACCAATCAAAATGTCAATTTATAATACACATTTATTTTCATAATATAGAACATGTACATACTGAACATTTTTCTTTTTGATTTTGCAAATATTTTAAACTCAGTTGCAATCAAAACTTTTACCTAACCATTTTCGAATTATCAGGAAACGGTACAAGGGGAAGTTCATATAGTACAACAGTGGCAAATCATGAAAGTGAGACAGATAACAGAAAAGGCCACCCTGGATTATTTTCTTTGTGAACGCTTGCGCTTCATAAACTGTCATACACATTCCCATTTATGTGAGATAATATTGTGTCATCTATCCATTTGCTTTGTTATAAATATGTTGTTTTTGAATATATACGATACGACAAAGACCGAGCTAATTATTGCAATCAGGATTTCGTTGCCGGGCAATAAAACTTTATCACATGGGTGAAATAAAGGGTGAAAAATGTCATATCACGGAAATAACCGAATGTTCGTCTCGATTCTTTTACCGGAGAGATACGGAAATTACCGATTAGTTTACGATTTGTCACGCAAATGTTTTTTCGTCTGCGTTTCATTTGTTACTTCCATCCTGTTTTCGCGCCAGATTATTAAAGCGTTTCATTTGTTACTTCCATCCTGTTTTCGCGCCAGATTATTAACTATAGAATCATTGGGTGCATTTTATTGTATATGCCGATCACGTTATCCGGTATACCGAAATGCGCCGTGCTGACTAACCGGGCCATATGGCAAATGCCGAATTGTTGCCCGCGCAACCGCCTGAAGTGAACAGAGCGGAAAACGGGGTATACCGGTACACCGTGGCATAGACCGGCAGCTCGAAATAAGTTCGCCGATTATCCGTAGATGAAATAACCACTTATGACCATTCATGTTCTTGATTAGAAAATTTCAAATTCAAAATGGTGTGTACCACTTACGCGACAGACATGAACAGAATTGAATTGAATGTTGTTTAACGGCTCCAGAGGGAGGGGGATACATAGGAATCCGGGAACCGTGCCCCACTCTTATTATCGAATAAATTCCTATGGTTCTTTAACGTGCTCGGAGGATAGACCGATACACGAGACCGCCCGGTTTACGTCCCCATCCGACCGACAAAACTCAGTGGCACCACGGAGGATTGAACCCGGGGCATGAACAAATCATAATGGACTAGATCTATTAATAACATTACTTTTCTCCCTGAAAAACAGCGTAGTGAGTGAGCTGAAGTTGACGTTACAACAAAGCTTAAGTATATGATAAATAGAATAACAAATGTGTATTTTCATATCACACACTGTTTCACGTTCTCGACTCAGATCAGCCCTAGAGCTAAAGCTCTCGGGCTGATATGGCTTCTCAGGCCTGATATAGGTTGTGATATAAAAATACACATTTATTATTCTCTATGTAACATAATGTATATACTTTTATTATATGACAACTATGTTCCGTTTCAGGTCTCATTGCAGGTGCCGTGGGTGGAGGTTGTGTTGCAGTCGTTTTGGTAGTCTTGATTATTGTTGCATGCAAACGGTATGGTGACAAAATGTCATAGAAATACGCTTTTACGCATCGATATGCATTGAATTTTTTCTATTGTTTAATTACAAATAGCAGGACACTCCAGTTACCTTTAAACTAGATAGAAACAATAGTTCATATATACATGCAATTTATATAAACCGAAGAGTTCGATGTTTGAAAGACGATGTTGATAAATACCTTATAATGCTCATGTAGTAAAACAGATATATTATTGAATAATATATCAATATTGAACATATCGTTATCACCTTTTGTTATACGAGGGTGCTTCAAAAAGTTCTGTCACTAGGCATATATCCTTTGAACTGGATATAACACTGAGATAAAGTAGTGTATTTATAGTACTACTGGGTTCGTTCTCTTAAATTCAACAACAAAAATGAAAAAGATCCGGTTATTTATACCCCTAAATTACCTCCCCCTACCACACCTTTTGGATACTGGCACCTCTGAAAATGTCCTTGTTACAAAACGTTGTAAAAATTATTTGAATAATTCTATGCTTTTAAATTTTCATGTACGCCATCTGTTGTTATTCACCTATAATCCATGAAAATGATTGTCGAGAATTCGAAAAGGTCTTGCTGTAAACCAGATATGAGTGAATGCATATCCCTTAATTATAGCGGAAATAACACTGATTTTCTTCATTTTGTTCACGGAAATGTTAAAATATCTTTTAAATGTCGTAATTATTCTCATAGTATTAATATGTTTCCATATTTTTTTACAAATCCTAGTCCTTCAGTGTTTAAATTTCATATTCTACACATTATTGTAGAATTTTGCAAAATGTTAAGTGAAAATATTGATCATCCAAAAACGCTATTTCAGAAGACTGCCCTTCCATTTAATGTCCATTTATCATTAAATTATTTTTACATGTTAGCTTAAAATGTTAATTTCTAAGACAATGCCTTTTCATCTACCATGCTTAAATTCTAAATCGCGTAATGCACAGATATAACTGGTAATGTATGAGAAATGTCAAATGTCTTCGACAAGTACTTAAAGAGAAACAGGCATTTAAAAAAGTAACAGTTAACATACCTGAAAAAAACTCAGGACGAAAATGCCTCAGTATGTATAAGTGATGTATATTAAATGTTCCATAACTTTCGTCACACAAAATATACAGCATTCATGTTACCATCAATAGAATGGTATTGAAACTTTCTTTCATTTGGTACCAAACATCAACACTCACAACGAGCACATACTTGTTAAAACGCGTTAGTGACAGAACTTATTGAATGACCCTCGTACATTGCATATGGACTCAGTGGTAATGCATATTCAAATTAAAGAGAGATATAAGCGTATTATATTCTTAATAATGCAAAAAAAAAAAATACTGAATAAAATATTTCTATTTTATCAAGTTTTAACAATTAGTTATTACTAAATTAAAACATTGTTTTAATATCATTACCATTAAAGTGTGTTTGCCAGTTTTCTAAACTATCGTTAAAATAAATATATATACAAAAATACTCATTACAGAAGGAACCAAAGACAATCTAACACTAGAGGGTCCCCACAACTTTCAAGCAAACCCAATGAAGAACCTGATTATGACATGACCGAAAACGCCATGTACAACTGCGATGAGGATTTAACTAGCAAGTTTTCTTCGAAAACACCTACTTTACATGATGCACAGGATGATGTTACATATGCTATTGTTTCAAAGACAAACGACATTGAAAACGTGTATGATGTTACAAAAGGTAGTCTGGCAAATTCTCCTCGAAACACCGGAAACTTGTATAACACACTGCATCAATGTTCGTCGCATATTAACAAAACCGATGAAGATGTTCAAAACCAGTACGATTATACTAACAATGCTAAAGCGATGTCAAGACAACAAACTGACAACGTTTATGACAAAACGACCAATTAATGTGTCGCTTTAAAATTATATGTTATTTATTATATTATAAAGCTGTGATTATTTTAAGTAATGTATATATGTATCTTTAGCCTGAACTTAAACAAAATGATGATCTGAACCCCAATGTTCCCTAACATCAGTGTAATTGTTCGTCCGTCTTTCAACCATTATTACGTACTATGTTATAGCATATTTCATATAACCATGTACATGGTGAGGGTTTGTTTTCCACAAACATTTTAAAGCTAAAGGGGTGGATAATATATAATATTTTACTATATTTGAATTGGCTACATGGGTAGAAATAGTCTTTCAGAGACATGGTGACATCAAACCAAAACTTCCTTTCAAATATCTGACCTAACTTTTCAAATATCTGACCTAACTGATCAGATATTTGAAATGCAGTTTCAGGTCCTAGTTTCAGGTCTTAGGTTTGGTTTGATGTCACCATGTCTCTGTAAGATCCAATTGATGTCACCATGTCTCTAGTAACATCCAACTGACAATGACAACTTATCCATTATCCATTATAACTTGCAGAGCTTCTTTAATAAAAAATGCATGATATATGCAAAGCTTTCTCAGATTGATTTTATGGCAGTACGTCTAAAAAAGACTTGTCAACCCTTTTGTGTTTGTGATGTCGCTTGCATTTAATATTACTTTTGCCTTCTTGTTTGTCTGTTTGCGTGTTTGTTTCTGTGTTTTGTGGTTGACTGTCCACCTTGAATGCTACTTTCCCTGTCCGATCTTTTTATATTTCTTTATACTATTTACAATAATTGTAATATACCGTTCCGTCAAGTTAGGTCAGGTGATGCACACGGTAGCATCTTAGTTTACGTAAGTGATACATTAAATTCAGTAAGAAGAAACGATCTTGTAGCCGCCGGTGGCGAGAGCATATGGCTTGCAATACATATACCTAACAAGAAACTACTCTTTGGTGCCTTTTATGGGCCACCCAATTCCTCAGTAACTGTCTTAAGCAAAATTGAAGATTATGTTGCTTGGCTCTTGCTAAGAAAATATATGACATAATTGTAATAGGCTATTTCAATATTGAGATACTTAAACCGCAAACATGCCAGGAAATTATAAGCACATCTCAACAATTTAATATTACGCAATAGATTACTGAACCTAAACATTTCACTAAAAACTATTGATCTATTACTTGTCTCTAAACCTGAGAATGTAACAGCATGGGCATGCGGTGAACACTTTCTTGAGCAAAACCAATTTTTCGTATACTAAATTTTATAAAACCATCATCCAAATATTATAAACGCACGATATGGAAATACAATCAAAGCAACTGTGAGGAACTTTGACAAAATGCGCAAAATATAATTGGAGTTTACTTGAAAAAGCTTCAGCCAAACTTATAGAAATTACTGAACTTTCGATACCTCACAAACTAGTAAATATACGAAGATCAGATCTTTCTTGGTCAAACTCAAATATTAGGAAGCTTATGCGAAAACGTAAACATGCTTACGATTAAGCAACACAAACTTAGGAATGAAACTTTAGCAGAAATACGCAAAGCTAAAATATACCAAATTGACAACCTTTCTAGCCAGCTTCACTCAAATACTCTGTCTATTTCGGAATGTTGGAAAACACTGAACAGGTTTGTAAAGCCTAACACAACATCTTCTAGCATCCCATCACTCAAAATAATGGAAACAAACATAACGAGGGATTCGAAAAGGCAACCATATTGAATAACTATTGTACATCGCATTACTGTATTGATGATAAAAACAAAGACTTGCCAGATGTTAACATCGACCCACGACGACCGGAACGAAGAAACATACATATTACTTCACTTGAACTAAAGTCTACATTACACATTTTAAAACTTGGAAAGGCATCGGTTTCCGACATGATTAATAATATGATTACCAAAGAATTATCATCAGAAGTATTAGTACCACTTTCAAAATTGTTTAATCAGTCTCTTCAACAAGACGAAGTTCCATCTAAGTGGAAGCTGGCTCATGTCTGTGCAATATTTAACACTAATGACCCCTTTAAAGGATCAAACTACCGTCCTATTTCTCTACAATCAACCATGGTCATGGAAAGGATATGCATAAACACATATTTAACATTTTATCACGAAAAACAATATTATAATCATGTTTTGTACCAAATAATTCCAAAGTAAACCGACTATTCGACATCTAATATACATTCGGCCAAGCCCTAAACGAAGGCAAAGAAATACGTGCCGTGTTCTGTGATATATCAGTAACCCTTTGACAGGGTCTGGCACTGAAGTCTCTTATGACAACTCGGTGCCGTTGGAATAACAGGTCCCTCCTAGCTTGGATATCTAATTATCTTGATAATCGCAAGCAACGTGTACTAATTTCAGGGTTTATCACAGTTATAACCTCGATTAAAGCACCCCACGGGTCTAATTAGGACCACTTTTACTTTTAGATTATATTAACGATATTGTTGTAAACATAAATTTCACTATTAGCATATTTGCAGAAGATACTAGCCTGTTAATAATTGTCGATAATCCTACAAATGTAGCAAACACTATGAACAATGACTTGGAAATTATACATGAAAGGGCCCAAAAATGCCTTGTAACTTTCAACCGTTTAAAAACTGAATCTGTTTTAAACTAAAAAAAAAACACATGTGGAGGCTGAAAATCATAAACACTTGGGCCTTATATGTTCATGAAATGGGACTTGGCATGAACATTTTATATACATTAAATTAAAGGCTTAGACAAGACTTAATAGTATGCGCAAATTAAAATTTCGATTAGATTGCAGAACACTAGAGGGAATATATACAACTTTCATTATACATATCTTAGAAAACCCAGACATTGTCTGTGATAATTGTACACAGTACGAACCGACGCCTCACGAATAGCTACAGGATGTACACAATTAGTTTCAGTTGCAACTCTGTATATTGAAAATGGGTGGAAGCATTTAGTATCAAGACACTGATAAGAAACATAACCTTTTACTGTTTTATAAAATGGCTCATGACCTAGCACCTATTCCAATGAAGGCTCTAGTCCCTCGTAATATAAATGAAACTGCGACTTTACAGCCTCCGCAACTCAAACAATATTCGTTTCATGGCTCGTAAAACACAACTCTTTTACAACTCCTTTCTATCATCAACTATTAGAGACTGGCATGAATTGCCACTAGATATGATAAATTCTTCGTCTCTTCAAGTAATTTCTATACACGCAACAGGCTTTCCCAGATTCATCATTAGCATTTAAGGACTCTTACTTGAGTGGCTCTTACTTGAGTGGCAAGTCCCGCGTGGTTCCCGGGGGCCCTGTTTTGTCACGGGGCAAAGAATAGGGCCACTGCAGATCCATTTGAAGGGGGAGGCAGAGGGGTAGAATCCCCCAAATTCATGTTCATTTTATAATTTTTTGTTCATCTTCATTAAAGGTCTTTATCATGATCCCTGCATTGTTATAGGTGCCATCTCGCTCACATCAAAAGAGCAGTGGCAGAAAAGCAATAAACGTGGCTCCAGCGTAAATGAAGTTTCTACGATAGAATTTGCAGCAACTCTGCAGTTCAGGGTGAGAATGTTCTAGGCCCATTTTCCATATTTTATCTCGATGTACATGGTATATGATCCTGGCATGTTCATGCCTGTTAGGCGCCATATAATATTTCATGTGTTGGTGCGCCTTAAAACCCAATTCAATTCAATTCAATTGAGTGGTAAGGAGAAAAAACGTATGCATGTAGTCGTGCGATAGTAACACGCTTATACTCTTCTAAACATCGAACGTACACAGACATACTTAGCACCTAAAAGACTTGCATGGAATAGGGTGTCCGCACAATACGCTGCACATGAATGGATATGTGCAAATAAATACTGAAAGGGTGATCCAGAAACGTGGGCGATTAAATAACGACAATTAACTTGATTAACTAAAAAAAGGTATGTCACAAAACAGGGGACAATACAGCAAGACGACTGAGTAACAGAACACTAAACATAAATGGATAAAACATTACAATTCACTCGACACTTACTAAACCATATCAAAAACTTGGTTTAAAATGCAACTATTCTGAAAAATAAACGTAGACACATAATCACTAAAATTCCCCTTATATGTATATTTATGGAAAAACGAAATTTACAATATCAACATTAAAATGTCCAGGTCGCATTCCAAGTCAGAGTTCAAAGTTGACCCAAATCTCGAACAGGAAATGTATCATTTACACTCATTAAAATTAAAGAAAACATCTTTGTTCAAAAATGCTTTATTATTGAGAGTCGTCATCTTAAAAATGGTCAAGGTCAAAGTTTAAATTTCAAAACAAAATCCCGGTTGGGAAGTTTGCTGTCTATGACTCTTTCCTGTTGAACATATGTTAGCTTCTTTTTTTTCCTTTTTTAGTACACTAACTGTTTCTTCCCATTTCAATAAACGTAATTACTTGTTTATTCCAATGTTTAAATACAAGAGGTGTTCAACTTATAACGTAAAACGTTTGTTTAAGATTTAATTTTTCAGCGGCAGTGACTATCATAAAAAAGTACTTGATTTAATTAAGTGAAGCTGTCATTTTGAACGTCTGCATTTACAAATATATCCAATGTCACACGGTTGGCGTTAAATTGCATTTTGAACGAGTGGCACGCTATTTTCAAATTTTATTGTCGCAGGGTTTTGGCTTAAACCAAATAATTGAACTAAATATATATACATTCCTTCAGAAATGCTCAGGAAAGTTACTCAGCCAGGTTGTGTTATTAAAGAGTCATTTACTGTTACATACTCAACAGGGTCCATTTGTTAAGTACTTGTTAATAAACACAGCACTGAACAGAGATATCAAGTTGCACTGTTGTCAGGGAGAGTGATAAGACAACAACAGATGGAAAGTTTGTGGTTTGTAAAACTGCATGTATAAAGACCAGTCACAATGCCGGTTTTAATTTATGAAATGTCATTGATAAAACGCATAACATATTAATTAATATTTTTAATTAATTATGAATACAAAATAGAGCTACTTCCTATAACAAACTGAATCAATGGTTTCAATGAACCTCAATAATACTATTTATGTTTTGACTTTATATGAAGTCAGTAGTTTTGAATTCCAAAACTTGCAGGCAGTTTTGATTTACAAACAATACTATTTATGTTTTGACTTTATATGCAGTCAGTAGTTTTGAATTCCAAAACTTGCAGGCAGTTTTGATTTACAAACAATACTATTTATGTTTTGACTTTATATGCAGTCAGTAGTTTTGAATTCCAAAACTTGCAGGCAGTTTTGATTTACAAACAATACTATTTATGTTTTGACTTTATATGCAGTCAGTAGTTTTGAATTCCAAAACTTGCAGGCAGTTTTGATTTACCAACTGATTTAAATATATGACATATTCACTGTTGTATTACAATTTAGATTTAAATACAAACATTTCTTATCGTTCTATTTTTAATTAACGATAGTAAAGCTAACTAAAATAAAATATGATTGTCCTACTTAGATTCAACTATCTAAACATTTATTTTTATCATTTTAGAAAAAATGATTTTCCTACTTATAGAGTTATATAAGAACACAAAAAAACAAACACAGGACAATAGTCATTCCAAACAAGAAAAGTATAATAACCCATGTAATTAAAAGAAGGTGTACCGTATCCCTCCGTGTATAAGACTTATACTACTTTTGTGTGTCGCCTGCGTAGCATGGCAGACACTTAGGGATCACTTTGTCCGTCGTCCGTCGTCTGTCGTCGTCCGTCACACATTAACATGCAACCTAACATTGGCCATAACTGGAAAAGTACATGTATTTGACATATGTTCATGAAACTTCACACACATATTTATCTTACCAAACACCAAATTGTTACCCATGACCAATAACGCTGACATTCATTTTGACAGAGTTATGCCCCCTTTTCATAAAGCTTTAACCTGCAACCTTACCTAGCTCATAACTTGGCAACATATTGACTTCTGTTCATGAAACTGTATACAGTTCTTCCTTATCAATTATCCAATGCAGGTGTATGCCCCTTTTCATGAATGTTAACGCTTTAAAAGAAACTGCTCCATAATTCATGAAGGATTGTAACCCCAGTCTTTATTGTCAACCCTTTTGTGTTTGTGTTGTCTTTTGCATTTAATATTGCCTTTGCCTTCTTGTTTGTCTGTTTGCTTGTTTGTTTCTGTGTTTTGTGGTTGACTGTCCTCCTTGAATGCTACTTTCCCTGTCGGATCTTTTTGTATTTCTTCAAACTTTATAGCTAGATTGAACTTGCTGAAATAAGCAAACGACAGGCGACACAAGTGCTCCGTGGAACATCCTTCTAAATTTTACCTAAAAATAGTGTGAACACCAGGAAATATTGGGAAAACTCTTTACAAACTAGTTTTGAACAAATAAGAGTAAAAACTGGTTAAATAACATCCAAATTAGTATGTTCTTGCAGGATCTATCATTTGAATGAGCCTGTATTTTGTAAGTTTGACCACAATGACCAGCACTATTGTACTGGTAGTAGAGCAATAAACTGGTACCATGTGGAGCAATACATAATGGTCAGGCTTAAGCTATCAGTTAACTGTTATAATAATTAGACCTCATGTTGGGCACAGAAAAGGGAAAATGCCTGGTATTATAGGCATATCTGTAGGAGTGTAAAATGATTGTAAAAAAACTGTGTTAGAAATGAAATATGACCTAATGTTTCATTTTAAGATAAAAATATAAATGTTAAATTAAAGGAGCGAATTTTACCACAATATTAAGAAAATGACAGATAATTGACATTTTGCGCGTATTTGAAGGCTGGCGTGGCGCAGTCGGTAGCGCGGCGGATTTGTAACCGGAGGCCCCGGGTTCAATCCTCCGTGGTGCCATTGAGTTTCGTCGGTGTGTTCTTGGGCAAGACATGTTCCCTTAGCCTCGACCGTCGGATGGGAACGTAAACCGGGCGGTCTCGTGTATCGGTCTATCCTCCGAGCACGTTAAAGAACCATAGGAATCTATTCGATAATAAGAGTATGGCACGGTTCCCGGATTCCTATGTATCTTTCCCCTCTCTCTGGGGCGGCTCTAAATAACCTATACTGTGTTGATGAGCCGTTAAACAACATTCAATTCAATATAATTCACTTGACGCGATGATTTATAAAGCATTTATAAATTTACCAAATTAAGCATTTTATACATATTGTGCAAGACTAAAAGATGAGTAGTTATTGTTGCTGCATATCATATACCATATAAAAATATCTTTGGTCAAAATGTATGCGATTTTTTCATCATTATTTGCAATGTGTGTCTTTTCCCTCCATATCTTAAAGAAGCTATCCCGGCAACAACAGCCAACTTTTACAACATATTTACACCGTTTCTAAACCTACTGACAACGAGGTATATATATAACTTACATATTTGGAGAATCTAAACGCTATAGACAATATAAACGGCTTTAGCCAGCCTGGCCAAACCACACAACTAGAGCGTCGAACTAAGAGTTACAAACTCATAATTCATTTTACGCATATTCAATCGCGGGTATTTTAGCAACTCATGAAAAAACCTATACTTTTAATCAGCACATAGGATGTAGTTTTTTGTAGTGCACAATTTGCCGTTATTTGACGGGTTAGTTTCTTTAAGTTATATGTTTTTTTCTTGTGTTTTTGTTCTTGCATCTATCTATCTATCTATCTTCCATTTAGTCAAACCCGTGCTGGGGACGTAGACTTTCGCGCGTCACCGAAGAGAATGTTAGTAAGAGTATGAAAGATAGAAGAATACAGTGAGATAATGTACAGCTATTAGTCAGACTGAACTGTGGCAAAAGTAGTGCCACTATGCTAGAGGGCAATGAATTCCAGTGGACAACAGTCCGCGGGAAGAGAGGGCAATGCATTCCAGTGGACAAAAGTCCGCGGGAAGAAGGAATACTTTTTCCCTTGGAAGCAGAAAACACAAACAATAGGGAAAAGTGACAGACTCGGTTGTATTGAGTCTGTTCATGAGAAGTGATATATGGTCAACATCTCTCACGCCCTCTAACACCGGCTTAAGCGGTATTCTACTTTAAAGTTACACAAATTGGGCTTGATGATCCCCAAGAGCCAGTAATAACACTACTTGCTTGCTTTCTAAGTCCTTACTTACTGATTGCGTACGTGCGTGCGTGCGTGCGTGCGTGCGTGCTCGCTCGCTTGCTCACTCACTTACTTTCATATCAAACACTTTACTAAAATAAGTGCAGAACAACATTGTTTCCCACTAATTGTATCTCCATCTTGTGCGAAAACCAAACGCATGCACATATATATTCGCCTTGTTCCCCAGGTAAACATTAACACAACTATTAAAATGCAGTATAAGAGTGTTTTATTCAAACAACTAAATCTCAGTGCAACCGCCATTGAGAGAGTATAATAACTACTATTTTACCTTTGTAGATGAAATTGAAAAAATATCAATTTACGACTATTCGTTAAATATGTAGATAATTCCATCCGTACCCGGAGATAAAAGCTGGTATGTCTCGTTTTAAATTGAAAAGACTGACCCTAATTATGCGACTTACTAAGCGCTCAAATTAATATGTAATTTTGCATTTAAAAAGACCATGGTGCAGACAGAGATCTTATTACGTCTCTGGAGGATGACACCGTTAAAATATCCACAAAAGCAAACACTTGTAAAAACGAGATTATATCATATTGGAATTTGTACTTTAAATGACAAATTACTGTTGTTTAAGTGGCCATATACTATGTATTGTATAACATTCTGCCGGTTCAATCGATAACAAACAGCTTGGCAACTTGGCTTTCACTTCATCTTTCTTCAAAATATTTCATAGAACAAAATGTTTAGTGATTTATACGATACAAAAAAAATATTTTATCGGTATTCACAACATAAACCCACCCACCCTCTCGTGTTATTGAAAACAGTGTTTTGGGCTTTTTTATGTTAAAGGATATATGCAATATAATCATCTACGATTGTTCCGTTGCGTTTTATTATTAGATACCCTTTGTATTTTACGTATGCCACGATTTCCGAAACCATATTTACAGCCTGAGGCGTTTTATTGCACCTAGAATATACAGTAAATCACGCACCTGTACCTGTGGCCAGTAAATTATCTCCCCTTACGTGTGACGTCATCTGCTACTCAGTACCCGCGATTTCTGATGGCTGTCAGTGTAAACACAGATGCGAAATATATAATTTAGAAATTATTACGGATAAAATGGTTGGTTGTGCGGCTTATGGCTGTGATACAACATATGGAAAAGGAATTGAAATGCATTTATTTCCTCTGAAGGATGAAAAGCGCCTGAAATTATGGGTTGTTGCAATGCCGAGGCAGGATCGCGTCAAATGTCACGAAAAATACACACCAAATAGATACTCAAAGCTGTGCTCTGTGCATTTTACGTCTGAGCAATTCGAGAAGGATCTGGACCTATTAAAATATATAAACATTGACATCTCATTCTTACGGCTGAGAAAGGACGAAGTTCCGTCAGTGTTTGTAAAAACACCCTCTGCGAGTAAAAGAAAATCGACCGAAACCAGCAACAGTCTTATAATCTGCAGCAGAAAAAACTAAAACTCAAGGTATTTATGCAAATTATTTGTAAATATTTTGCAAATTTCTATATGCCACGATGAACCATTGATGTATGAACAGGAGTTTAACTGTCATTGCCTGGGAATAAAAATAATAATATGTAACTTGGAAAAATAATCCAAAAAATTCAAAAAAGTTAAAATGAAATAAAAATCAGAAGGGAGGGGGATAAATGGTGGAACATTATTTTATTTAGTTTTTTCTTTCATTTTCGTGAGCATAAATGTCTTTAATTCTGACAAATACAAGCAACATTTTGGTCCAAAGATGAAAATAAATACTGGGGAGACCCCTGGAAACCACCTTGTGGAAGGGGGACACATACTCCTAAATCCTTCCCCATTCGGCGCTTCGCACTTTGTATTAAGAGTATGTTGAAAACAGGCTGCAATACGCAGTTGAACTAAGAATGGATGCAGTTGACCTAAACATGTTCAAAAAAATAACAATTGAAGGTTGAAATAAATAGACTGTCAACAATTGGGCTCTCCAATATCGCATTACGGAAAAATATATGGCGTTTAACATATTGCTTTCACAATCTTCAAATATACCATCACATCATGATAGTGTGTACTTGTAGCCATGAGCTCTATGCGCAACATTATAATGCTGCAGCACCGGAATGCCAGCCATATTCTAGACACATGACATCACGTCCATTCGCATACCGACACTGTTCCGACTAGTCCAAGCACTACCCTTTATTTGCTGAACGGCAAGTAAGGGGGCTAAGTAGATCAATTGTATTAACTCTAGTGTGACCAGGCCAGGGATCGAACATACTTTAGGACGCGAGGTGGACATTCTTACACTAGAAGTGTTTGCTGCAGTTTTACCCGTTAATGAATACACTTGTGAGATGTACATCCACCACCCTGTCTCCTTTCATTCAACATCATAGTTTCATCCTCTGTGATTTTCTCCAATACATATTATTTTGAAGGATTCAAGCCGTACGAAGAACTGAAGAAAGTTGTTGGAAGCAAGTTTCTTGTCAAGGATGTAAAGCACCTCTCACCAGCACAGCAGACTTCATCGCTCGAGTCATTTCACAAAGTATGTTGCCAGTTTGCCTCCCAAGTTCCTCCACTATTATCATCCATAGATGCAAGCCAGGTAATTAAACAATTTTAAAGATAATCCGTCCAATTTCACTACAAAGCCGTTCTTCCAAACTCAGTCTACGTGTTGAGTCATAAAATAGTGCATATGTGCCCATTAAAAGTCTAGATTTATTCTCGGAAACTTCTCGGAAACTTAAACACATATTTATACCCGTAACTGAATATGTGTAAAACGAATTAAGAGTAGTAGTTAATTATAAAAGAAATACACACTACTACTATTTCTGAAAATAGAACGAAACTATCAAATAAAAACGTAGGACTTATAATTGTTCGACTATTTATGTTTCTATGTTTCCATTTTCAGACTATATCGAGGAACTAATGGGTGAAGTCATTCTGAGACGAGAAATGTGCAGCAGTTATCAAACAGGAAGAGACCTCAGACAACTAGAAGAAACTACATGGCCCAGTACTGGGAACGAAAGCAGGCAACGTCCACCACCACTGGCTCACAGCACGCCTTTCAAACAGAGTAAAGATACTATTGTAGTCTAGAAAGTAGAAAAGCACGATTTAATAGATGAACAGAACCGTGTGAGATATATGGACAGCTTTAATCCAGGGGAAAGTTACTCTTGTGAAAAATGATATGTCTAGTGTGAGAATCAACTCTTAAAAGAAAATGAAAGAAAACAAGTGATACCCGGTGAAATAGTTATCTTCAGTGTTGATGATGATGATGAACTAATCAACACATGCAAATAGTTTTAGTACAGACCCAGTTGCGTTCAAGTACCCCAAATAAATGCAGAACGAACGCTGAACGAACGGAAAATGAACGCAGAATGAACGCAGAACGAACGCAGAATGAACGTTGCACGATCTATATTTTAAAAATGCATTTCGTTCGTTGCGTTCGTTTTGTTCGTTTTCAGCGTTCATCGTTTTAAAAAACGAACGATAAATGCATTTTTTAAAACACTAAACGCTGAAAATGAACGGAACGAACGATGAATGCACTTTTTAAAACGCTAAACGCTCAAAACGAACGGAACGAACGAAACGAACGCAACGAAACGAACGAAACGAACGCAAATGCATTTCGCTATTTCGGATAACTTTCAATACTATCTTTTGAGTACATAATTGAAGTTTCGATTTAAAAGAAGTGCATTTTGCAGTAACTTAATTTAAAGAAATACAATGTGTAAATGGTGTTTTTTAAGCACGATTACACACTTTCATTTTTACCGATTTAAAATAGGAAATGTATTTATTGTGTAGCACAAATTTTATATTATTTCATTATAAAACTGAAATTATGTTGGTAAAATCAGACGGCATATTTTTATATAGTGTCAAGTATGTTACATTTTTGATGAAAATAACATAAACCCGGAAGAAAACAGAATCATCAATGTGCACCACCAAATAATGTCAACCAAAGGATACATTCTTCAATATGATCACAAACATTAGTCGCCGACTCGTGGTAAGAACCGCATGGGGGGATACCATGCGTAGTTTAATCGTCAGAAATGTTGCGATTGGTAAACGCTGAACGAACGAACGCAAATGCATTTTTTCCATTTGTGCATTTAGCGCACACATTATGTTGCGTTCGTTCCTTGCATTTAAATGAACGCACAGTTTCGTTTGTAAACGCTGAATGCATTCAAAATCGCAAATGATTTGCATTTTAAAAAATGCATTCATAAAAATGAAATGCAAACGGAATGCAAACGGAGCGCAAACGGAACGCAAACGAAACGCAAACGGAATGCATTTTTGGGGTACTTGAACGCAACTGGGTCTGTATATGTCACTAAGCTGCGACCCACAATGTTGTGCAAATAAAGCTGAATTGCAGAGCTCCCGATAAATCTTTCATTACTTTTTTCCAATTGAGAATTTGCATCTTGCCATCGAGTAAAATAATGTTTACCCCACCCTTTATATTCCATTTCGTATTTTACCCCACTCATTGGTTTCAAATAGGTATTTCCTTAAAAACTAACAGCAGACCAAAACAAACAATCGCGCTCAATATGTATCATACTTTTCTTTCGTGTTATATGATATGGATCATTATGCTATGGTATTTCTATTGCTTTTATCATCATTTTTGTGTCGCCTGCATAGCATGGCAGACACTAAGGGATCATTTTGTCCGTTGTCTGTCACACTTCAACCTGCTACCCAACCCTGGCCATAACCTGAAAAGTATTTGAGCTATATTCATAAAACTTCACAAACAGTTTCATCTTACCCCAAGGAATGGCGTTAAACATATCCAAGGACTCCCGACTTTCATTTTGACAGAGATATGCCACTTTTCATAAAACGTTAACCTGCAACCTAACCAAGCTGAAATAAGCACATGACGGGCGACACAGTTGTTCCATGGAACACCGTTCTAGTTATTATAGGCACCTTATCTGGAGCTCTGGTAGAATCGTTAATTAACATCAAATTGTCTCTTCCCTTTAAAGAGGCAAAGTGTGTTGGGAGGAGTCTGCACGAAGGCTAACTTGGAATTTTAGCAAGTCTGTATTGAACCACATATATATATAGCTGTCTGTGCCTTCAACGGCATTTTTAAAAGGATATATGGCGTTTATCCGACATTATTCTTAAACAAATGTTTCACTGTTGTCTTCTGGTTTCCAAAATGTATGGCAAATTATAGCCACATGTAGCATGGTCGCTGAAATTCTTTTTGTATTTCCAAAGGTGTAAACTGTTTATTGAAAATAACACATCAGAATAATTGGTGTACTCTTAACTACCAGTTATTGGAAGTTAAGAGTATGGCAGACAGCTGAACTAGACATGCTAGAAAAAAACAAATAGATTATGGTCTCATCTCATGGTTAGTTTAAACACCTCGATGTTTAAATCAACCAACTCAGTGAGACCATACTCTATCTCTTACTTATCAAAATTGATGACCAAGAGTTGCTCTTACGTTAAAAGAAAACATTATTATACTATCAAAATCGAATTTCAGATTTAAAGGGACACACTGCAATCTTTATTATTTTAAAACTCACGGCGTCCCGCTAGTTTTTCCGCATAACTTGCATTTGTTCAATCATTAATATTAATTATAAGAATAGTATTAAGCAATTTAATATGCAAATTTTTGCATATTATTCATTTTTGATATTAATGCACCAATAATAGATTAAAACTTGTAGTATAATAATACGTAATAATGAATACTTAAAATCTGATTTATTTAAATGTAACCAGGATAAAAGTAAAAATGATACTGGATATATAAATCGAGACACCCATTTCAAACACCTCAAGATTTCCATGTGTCCCATTAACACATTTGTAGACCTTGGTTTGTTTGCAGAAACATTTGTTAAACAGACCTCAAGATTGTCCCTTTAAAAATAGTGCTGTCGGCAGTCTTTTAACAGGTGACTTAAAATAAAAGCATACATGTTTTTTAATATTTTTATTTATTGTGCAAGAATAAACAAGTTTAAAATTATATGTTGTTTGTGTTACCTTATTTTTCCCCATAAAATGGGCTATATCACATATCATGTACTTTGCGCATGTAAGGTAAATGTTTCTAGACTAGTTAAGCAACCTCAGTAACTATCAAATTACCACTGCTGCATACAGCCTGTCTGTCAACTAAAATAGCTGATGTAAACATTGTTCAACACATACCGAAGCAGCCGACTATATTTGCCTTTTTGAAGGTCTGGAAATGTGGCTCCATCAAAAATGGAGTGTCTACAATAGAATTTGCAGCACCTCTGCTGGTAAGAAGGTTTTAGGCCCATTCTCCATATTTTATCTATATTTAAATGGAGTATGAGCCTGGCATGTTCATCCCTGTTTGGCGCCATATAACCTTTGTTGTGTTGGTGCGCCATAAAATCCCAATTCGATTCACTTACTCGTATCCTCTCATTCGTGAATAGTTATCACACGTACATAGTTTGGTATGATCAAGTTATGACAACCTCGACCTTTAAAACGAAACATGAACACTGGTTATCTTTTCACCATAGCCATTCATCTCGTGACATGAACGTGTTCAAAGAGGTTGACAACCGTTTCAGTAAGGTTTTTCATGATCAAGTCATGACGACATTGACTCCAAAATTAAGAGGGCTCATCCTCTCGGTCTCTCCAGTCAAATTTGAGGCTTGATTACGTTTACTTATCGTAAATGGTTTTGAAGGCTTTTGCTTGTATAGAACTGCTGCCTGAGAGAGATATAATACAAGAGTTTGTACGTGTGCTATCGGGTGAGACTTCAGTACATGGGTCTATCCGCCGTGTCCAGTTAGGTCACGTCAGACTAGATGTGGGTGTAAGTGGTCTACTGATATTCACTAGCACAATGTTTCATATTCTTATTTTATTCTATGCAGGCATAATAGTAAGCCTCCGTCAAAATACATTTGTTCTGCACATCCAGCCTTCTTCTTTCGTGTTCTCATTGTTACACATTTTGGCAATGTTGTCGTCATTTTGCCGTTAGTGGAAGAAACATCTGAAATAAATAAAACAAACATGATGGTTAATAAAAATATACTAAACATAAGTCGTTTGTCTTCTCCTTTTTTTAAAAGATCACTGTTTAAATTAAAATGGATTATTTAGAGATGTAACATTGTATAGAAAAGCTAAGGTATGTGTGTGTGTGTAAACAATACGGTCTTGTGTATCGGAGTGTATTTGGGCTCCTAAGAGTAGACACGGTCTGCATGGATTCCTATGTATCCTTCTGTGGCTTGAAATAACCAAAACAATTCAATGATAATACCCTTTCGTATTTTTGTTTCTTTTCTGTGTTATTTCAGACTGTTCAAACGATTTATTTAGAATGGTACTTATAAACATATCAAGGACTATTACACTGATATGTGTTTGTACGTTTTCAAACCGTACTGTATACAAACGTTGACCGGTGACATCACCATTCTGTATCTGTATGGTTACGAAGTACGACCAATACTGGTATATAACTTCGGGGAGAGTGCGCGAGCTTAGTAACAGTTGGAAAGGGATGATTTGAATCCCTCAACTGGTTGGGCGCTGATAGTGTTCTCGTCCAGGTGGTTCCAATTAATCACTGTTTTTACGAAGAATGAGTTCCAGTATTGATCAGTGTTGGCGTTATCTATCAATCTATCTATTCATATGCAAATTGACAACCAGATATTCTCTGGTGATTTTGACAATAGAAACCTTACACTGACCAATACATGGTTGATTTGAACATTTAAATAACAATACACTGTTTTGTAAACAGTCCATGTTTGTATTAAACTGTTCACTACCCCACCCACGCACTCTCGACGTCTGTCTTACTATGCATGGGGAAAAGGGGTTTCAAACCGTATAAAATTATACGCAACACCGCTTCTTTCTTTGTAAGAAGTGTCGAGTTTGTGAAAAATATACAAAACTGATTTGATAGAAGTATATTTTAATTTTAGTTCGGCAATGAGCGAAATCCACAACAAAAATCTCATCGCTAAGACGGATCCGTTGCATGTCGATTTTGAGGATCAAATCACATCTACACGAATAATGGTATTCCCTGTTGTTATCAGCTATCATCCGTGTCAACTCTTGGTTCATACAAGTAACCTGGGTTCGCTTATTTAAGTAGATAGTTTCAATTTTTCGAAGATCTGAATCGTATTCGGCATATATTTGCCGTGTATCAAATCAATATGGAAGTTCGCACATGACGTCATCGCCAAGGGAGATAAGCGAGTAAATTTTTTCGCCAGGTGCGATCTATTACCTGCTGCTACTAGTACTACGGACAATAACAAATATCGGATAAATGCGCTTTGGTAATGTTTTAATGGTATCTATCGATTTAAGGGGCATACATACTGATTTGAATCCATTGCATATATCCTTTAATGTTTCCAGAACAAGGAGACTTCAACGGTTTCAGTCTGGTTCTTCCGTCACGGCATCAACAGGGGGTTTACAGCAATCCACATTCGGAATTTCCTCATGATGGCGGCAGTTTTTCGCGGTCACTGCAATGACTTATTGTGTAGTTAATAAAACATTTGACGTTTTCAATACAAGAACTTTCAATTAGGTACATTTGTCTTTGTGAGGTTCTAAAGGGCATTTTTTCGCAGTCACTGCAATGACTTATTGTGTAGTTAAAAAACATTTGAAGTTTACAATACAAGAACTTTCAATTAGGTACATTTGTCTTTAGGAACAGCTGTAGCCAGGGTTCATAAAGGGCAGTTTTTCGCGGTCACAGCAATGACTTATTGTGTAGTTAATAAGAATTTTGACATTTTCAATACAAGAACTTTGTACTTTTGTCTTTGTGAACTGCTGTACCCAGGGCTCATATAAAGTACATCTATATGTTTTAATTAACTACATATTTTATCTTACTTCTATTTTGTTGAATCCGTGGCCAATATATTCCAATAAACATAAACTGTAAACATCGCCTTGTATTGTTCTAAATCCATAATAACATACATTTTATTTACTTCCCAAAATAATTCATGTGAACTATTTGGAATGTATATTAGGTTAAATTAAACATTTTGAGAATTTAAAGTTAAAGATTAGATAATACCAACGTATAAGACAAACAAGTGGAGACGAATAGTCATACTATGAAGTGACTCTACAGTTATGTGGGTGAGAAGGTTTTATTTGTACTTTGTGCATTCAATATATCTTTGCACACATGGATGTGCGGTCCTTATGGTGTCCGATGACCTTGGTGTTTGTTGGTGCACCGTAAAACATAATGTATACAAGCACACGCATGGGAAAGCACTCCCTCACACACTTTTATTTATATATCAAATTCTTGAATACGCATTATAAAATCCATTTACTTTCAATGTAAATGGTAACGTCAGTATTCGCCCATATCTCACGTGTTGTAAAGTCATAGTGAGTATGTAATGTACTTGGAACTACTATTTTGCATACTTGTTGGCGTAACCCACAGTTATATACATTACGTCACAGGAAGTTTGTCACGTGATAAAAACAAAACGTAGTAATTTTGGTTTTATTGTTGAAAATTCTCACAATGTTATTCAAATACATGTTTTTGATGAAAATAAAATGTTAAAACCTTCTTTGTTCTAATTATTCATGTTTTATTAAAATGCGTATCAATAAAAAGGTTTGTAACCATTGTACGTACAATGACAATTGACGTTTATTAGTACAATGACTATGACAATTTGCATGTGAGCGCCATTGTAAAAGAAATATAAAAAGATCGGACAGGGAAAGTAGCATTCAAGGAGGACAGTAAACCACAAAACACAGAAACAAACACGCAAACAGACAAACAAGAAGGCAAAAGCAATAATAAATGCAAACGACATCACAAACACAAAAAGGGTTGACAATAGGGCTACCGCCTTGGAACGGTCAGTGGCAAAGTAGGCCACTGGGGGTTTAAACCGGTTCTAGGGTGCACCAAACCTCTCACTTACCCTGTAAGTTTGGTTCCAAAGTAAGAGTCTAGAAGTAGTGCTACTTGCTTCAAAACATTGTTTTACAATGCACCGTCTTAAAATAAAATAGGAAATGATAGAAATTGTCCTTTCATTGCACCCAAACGCAATGGCACCGTAGAACCGTAATGGACCATGAACAAAGGGCAAATTAAATATACAATGAAAATGACAACACAAACACAAAAAGTGGTGAAGACATGGTTACCGACTTGGAACAGTCAGTAGGCAATATGGCCAACTGGTTAATTTAAATCGATTTTAAGTGTACATAACCTCTATATTATCCTGTCTGCAGTGCTCAAATTGACAAGACAGTATACATAAAAGTACATCTCATCAAAGGAAATCTCTTACAACAAAGTCCACATCCAGATAAATCAGGAAACTATAAACTATATACGTAAAATTATATATATATAATTATGGTAGTGACAGACTGTAGAGTGGTAAATCACCCAGCACGAAGTATGAAGTCAGTTGTAATACTAAAGGGTTTGAATCTACCATAAATATAGACATGTCTGTCCATATTTATAGACATGGCTTGACTCTGCTGTCTAGTTTTATAGACATTGTATACGTTTAATACAGTACAAGAATACGGATTATTTATGAGCTTTTAGGCTGTTTATTGTTGAGTATTATATGTACTATGAGTTTGAGTTTTCAGGGTCTTGGGTCGGACTGGGCTCCATGGGCATGGGTTTGGGCTCCGAGCCTTTACTTTCGAGTTTGACGTGTTTCAGATAATGCAAGTTATTTAGTCTGTTAAAATGCTAGCTATTAGCATGTTAATATGTTATCTGCCCAACAACCAATTAACATTCAGTACGTTTGCGAACCTGCTGGGCTCTGAGATGGGCTCTCAGCTAGATACAGACCTTTTTAACAGACATTGCTTGTCTATATTATACAGACATGGCTTGACTGTGCTTCTGTTTTTATAGACACTGTATACGTTCCATACGTACAAGAATGCGGATTACTTATGAACTTTTAGGCATGTTTATTGTTGAATACTATATGTTCTACGAATTTTCAGAGTTTTGAGTCGAACTCGGCTCCATGGGCATTGGTGTGGGCTCCGAGCTTGGACCTTCGTGTTTGACGTGTTTTTTTAGAGAATGCAAGTTATTTAGTCATTAGCATGTTAATATTTTATTTGCCCAAAGCCAATTAACATTCAGTGCGTTTTGGCACCTGCTGGGCTCTCAGCTGGATACAGACCTTTTTGCTGTCTATTTGTATAGACATTATATACTGTAGAATACAATACAATAATGCGCATTACTTATGAACTTGTAGATCGCCACAGTCGGATTAAATCCTTAACGTGCTGAATGAATAAATGAATAAATGAATAAATAAATGAATGAATACAGCCGTCTCTCTATCTATCCAGGGTCTCTATAATATCGGACCCTGGTATATCTTTAAACAAGTTTCATCTGATAGATGAATGAATGAATGAATGAATGAATGAATGAATGATTGAATGAATGAATGAGTGAGTGAGTGAGTGAGTGAGTGAGTGAGTGAGTGAGTGAGTGAGTGAGTGAGTGAGTGAGTGAGTGAGTGAGTGAGTGAGTGAGTGAGTGAGTGAGTGAGTGAGTGAGTGAGTGAATGAGTGAATGAGTGAATGAATGAATGAAGCCGTCGCTCTGGAGATCAGCATCGGTAGATGAAGTAATAAAACTAAAAAATGAAATAAATGTTGTCAATAATAGACATATAAAAAATTAAAAAATACTATTTAAACATGACATTGATAGTTGAAAACGGTTTTCTTTTTGCGATAAAATAATTGTAATAGTATGCCGGCTCAAATAAAACTTCTGTATCTTGCATCTTGTAATATATTTAGGTAAACACCGCTATTTTTATGTTCTAATACAATATTATTATTTAGTACTGCAAACTAAATATGTATTACATGTTGAAATTTATGGAAATTATTGCAAGCAGAAATGAAAAATACTAAATTATTGATTTTCCCCCGATTCATTTTCTTAGAAGGTATGTCAACCTGTTAATTCAGTTTTAATGTTGTCTTTTAATAGCTTAACGGTTAAACGAATGGCCCTATTTCAAAGAACAATGTAATCTTCAGAACTAATTGTATAATTAAATATATGAATTCATGTCTTAAATACGCCGGTATTAAATAATCCTTATCTGATGTATTTTCTGGGATTTTGACCAATTAACATTAGCCCGGTAAGCACAACTATAGTGATTTATGCGACCAGTGTAACCAAGATCACGCTGTAAGTAACTGTTCTCAGCTCGTCACTAGCAATTGAAATTTTTGAAGCTGTCAGTCACAAAGACATAGATAAAATATATATATTTAAAATAGAGTTCTGAATATAATCCTTGCTAACGTTTTATCCAGTTGAAATTAAAAATAATATTCAGTTGTGCCTGAAAAGAATCCACGAAGCAAATATTTACCGTTGCAACTTTATTCAGGATATACTACCTACACATCATAATAAAAACACATATGTCATTAATGCATACACAAACAATGTCATAATATTGGTCTTTCATGTCTATTAATATATTCTTTGCAATAAAAGTAGATATGAAAGTCAACAGGAAATGAGGCAGACTTAATAGGCAAATAAGTATAGCACAATGATGACCATGTTTATGAATATGAAAAGAACTACAGAAGCCTAGATAGCCAAAAAGCAAGTATTCATTTACTTGAGAGAATAAATCAATAAAGGCATAACAAAACACGATTGGAGACTCACATTAATCAGAGCGTTCACAATCTGTCCGGTCAACGCACAATCAAAGACAAAAGCATAGTGGCGAATTTTAGATGGACCAAACGCGAAACAGGCAGTGTGTTGCAAAATGATAACGTCATAATCTATGTTGATAACCTTTTAACACGTTTAATAAATATTGTATGAAAGTGAACATCTCAAGGATCTTAAGAAGTTTGCAAATCACGTCACTATAGACGTCAGATTGTGATAGTCATCAACTTATTTGAAGACTCCTATCTGTGATATGATATACTAAATATAGAAGTGAATGTTATATATGATATGTATAACGCAATACAGTGCACACCTTTTTGAATTCTATCTTTGAAAGTGGTCAATCCAATTGCAATTATTAACCATTAGATTTTTATTAAGAATCAACAGAGAGCGTTACAACAGGAAACACAATCAGTACAAGTACGACAACTGCCAGTGGAGCCAGAACAAATACGACAACTGCCGGTGGAGCCAGAACAAGTACTGCAAGTAGAGCCAGAACAAAAAAGACAACTGCCAGTGGAGCCAGAACAAGTACGACAACTGCCAGTGGAGCCAGAACAAGTACGACAACTGTCAGTGGAAACACAAAGAGCAAAGATAAACTATACCATGACGACGATCCGAACTCCGATGCTAATAATGCTGGTAATGATTATATGCAATGTATGCATGTTTAAAGAAACTAACCCGCCAAATAACGGCAAAATTACAATAACAAAACCTTATATCAATACTCTGTCCAGGTATTCAGGTCATATAATAATGAATAATTTATGTGCCGATAAAAATTAAAGGTTTATATACGGGTTCTTAAACTACCCGTGATTGAATATGCGTAACATGAATTATGAGTTGCTAACTCTTAATTCGACGCTCAAGTTTTGGGGTATGGCTGGGCTGGTTAAAGCCGTTTATATTGTGTCTACAGAGTTTGGATTCTCAAAATATGTAAGTTATATATATACCTCGTCGTCAGTAGGTTAAGACACGGTGTAAAATGCTGTAAAATGTGACTGTTGTTGGCGGGATAGCTACTTTAATTCATGAGTTTATGCACTACTTTTGGACTTGCTTAACCATGATGACATTGTGGAGTATTATTTTGTTGTATACATGTACCACCATAGTTCGTAGATTGTCGATACGTTTAGAACAATGACGTTAGTTAGTTTCTGTATTACATTCCCGGTTTATAGTCTGTGTGAAGGCATACGGTGTTCATATTGTCATACAATTACCCATTTATGTTCGGTTATATATTATGGTATCAAATAGTTATGTTGTATTACAATATTAATAAAACACAGTGAAGATAATAACAATACAACTTGTTTTTTTTCAGGTGTCATTGCAGCGGTGGTTGAGCGGTGGGTGGTGCTTTTGTAGCTGTGAGTTTGGTAGTCCTTATTATAATTGTGCAAAAACGGTATGTTACATTTAACACAATATGTTATGAACACATAATCTTAACACAAGTAATACTAAAACTTTAGTATTACGGTTATGGTTTTATAATTGCATTTCAGTACATTAAACAGTGATAGAAACAGTCAATTACTTCGAATATTTATTTCAATACAATATATATAAACAGAAGAGTTGTGCTGTTCCAACGAGAATTTAGCTATAAAGAATCAAATGTCCCTGAACTAAAATAGAAATCTTGGCATATTGTTATTTAAATTGTTACTGTGCATTATATTCTCAATACACATATAACGTACCTATGATTCGAACATTGGTTTATACATGCGTCTTATGCGTCTTATGCTATATCATGTTAATAATATAGTATATTATAATATAAAATAGTATTTTATTAAATTGGATTGAGTTGGATTTTATTGGATTTTAACAGCTAAGGTCATATGGCGACTTTTCCAGCTTCCATTGGTGAAGGAAGACCCCAGGTGCCCCTTCGGTAGAACCACCGACGTTTCGCAAGCCAGCTGGATAGCTTCCTCACATAAAGATTCCTAGGCCCATGAAGGATCGAACCCACAGCGGTGAGGGGCAAGTGATTTCAAGTCAGAGACTCTAACCACTCGGCCACGGACGCCCCAGTATTTCATTCAAATCGTCGTCTCCGATAATATGTTGACAGTGACAGTTCAGTATTATACACCATTGTACTAAACCGAAGCATTGTTTTATTTAATATCATTCCATTATCAATGTGGTTTCTGATTTTAAATACTTGCAGTTAAATATATAGAGATTATTTAACTGCTGCTATCGATTATAGGGAAATCCTTCACGAGATGGTAGACGTGTTGTTCTTTTCACGAACGAGCGTATGCGAGTGAGTGAAAAACAATCACGACTACCATCGAGTAAAGGATTTCCCTATAATCAATCCCAGCAGTTAAATAATATATTTATTACATTTTAAATCGCTTTGTATATAATATTAACCTAATTTTTCACTTTATTGAACGTTATCGGTGGATGACGTCGACGTCAGCAACACTTTATTGACGTCATATGTCAACGTCACAGTTATTTTTGTGTTCGGAGTTAGTTATTAATATTTAGCGAATATGAATATTCTGTCACTGAGAAATCCCAATCTTTCACCCATAGAAATGTAATAAAAACAAATAACCTCATTACAGACTAAACCAAAGCCATGCTTACACTAGAGAGTCAGCACAACTTTCAGACGAGCCAAAGAAGAGAGACACTTACATGACAGAAAACGACAGGTACGACCGCGATGAGAATTTAACTTCTAAGACTACAAACGAAGCAAATGTTTCGGAATCCTCACCGGATCAAACAGGCGCATGCGATGAAGCCACTAACGAGAGTCTCACGGAAAATCCTCGTTCACATGATGAACCGGATAGTGGTGCATACGGGGTCGGACTGGTATTAATTTGATGCATTGAATAAAGAACAAAATAGCAATACTTTCAGACCGTGTCATTTATTCCTGAACTAACTGTGACATATTTGTCACTGTTCCACGTCGAGTCGAAATATAATCTCGTGTTCCACACACTGTCAGTTTTCACACATCTGGGCCAGGCCACGGTTTCTGCATAGTGAGTTATTCGGTTCCTCTCTGTGGCAAAAGGTAGTCCTGCAAGAAATTAGTACATATGTACACAATCCATTAGAATGTGTAATTATTCGATGTTATGAGCAAATAAAACATGCAGATATCTTCTTTTGCTTCTTATCAGCGCTGAAAACATCAAACACTATTTTTTAAAGTACTACTTTCGAGGGCTACGACCTCGGAAGCAAAACAATACCAGTCCGACACCATACGCGGCTGTCTTAAAAACAGAAGAGATGAAAATGAGTCAGCTGTAACAAATGAATTCTCCTTACAACACCGTAAACGTGTATAATACTGTTGTGTTTTGATAATATTACATTTCATAGATGTATTATATGAATATGCTTTTTATGCCGTCTTTGTGTGAAATTATTGAAAGTTCCATATAACCTTACATACAGAGTGTAACACAAGCCGATCTGATATTCTATGCAGTGTATTCTATACTGGTCACACAGAGGTGTTTTGGGTAGTTCTTACACGGTGTTTACACGGGGTGTAATTGAGGAGACTGTGTAGTCCTTTAAACAAAGGCAGGTCAAACTGGGGTTAACACCTGATGTGTTGGGGGAAGTTTCACTTCCTTATAAGGGGCTTGTGTTTACACATGGGGAGGGTGTTGGTGTTACACACTGTAGTTGTATAAAAGGTGTGGCTCAGAGATATTGGGGATCTTTTGGCATTATTTTCGGCTTAGAATACTTCATATTAGGGGGAACTTCAAAACATCAGATTATTACAAAACGTGAAATAGGACTTTGAATAAAGTGAGAAAGTGACATTAATTTGAACATTCTAATTTTGGTATATTATGAACATTGCATTAATTGAAGAAATATATATAAATTCGTGTTGTAAAGAATATATGACTTTGTGTTTCCTTACATCATAGTTTGTTAACCGGAACTGGTGCACCGTGTTGACGCATTGTTTACATTGTGACAAAATATGTGAAAATTATAATATCAAATGACAATTGTTCTTAAAAAGTTTTATATCGGCAGATTTGTGAATGGATATTCTATAACGCTGGACTAGTAACATTTGGAATAAATAACAGGTATTGACATAATTTATCAATAATTTATCAATACTTTATCAACACAAGCCTTGCTGAGTTATATAAATCGTGCTTGAACTTATCGCATATAACCTTTCCCATTGTTCCCTCCGATACAAGTGTGAGGATATTATATAATGAGAGCAGCGGAGCGCGTATAAAATCTACGGAAAACTGTAAGTGCGATAACCACGATTTGTTGAAATAGGAATATTTCCACTACATTGAACATTCAATATAACAATATAACATATACAATGGGTGTGGATATAGCATTATATAGATCACGTATCGGTCTACACAGGGACAGAGGTATGAGAACACATACATTGAATAGGAGCCCTGTTTATACTCCAGATACGCCACAGACAGACATTCACTTTCGTCTGTTTCTTACGTGTATTGTAATAGGATCGATCTTGTTAATCACACGCACGCTTCTGGAAGTAAATAAGAATCTCTTGGATGTTAATCTTTTCTATATACACGACACATATTATGTATGTATGGTGGGCAGTGAGTGCCAACACAGCTGACGATTTGGTACCTCAACCGGAACGAGCATTGCAACAGAGAACGAATACTCTGGCTTTTCGGAACGAATCCTAGTGCTATCCTCGGACATTGAACGTAATCCTGGGCCTACCACGTCTAGTAAAAAGAGCACAGAAGACCAAGATATGCTGAAAAGTATTTATAACAACACTACATCGATGAAAAAGGATATGGATGTTGTTAAAAACAACCTAGATACGGTCATTAATGAAGTAACGTCAATTAGACTCGATATGAACATGATCAAGAAAAATGTAAAAAGTATTGAAACTAAACAATCAGATTTCAATTGCAGGTTAAGTGAATTAGAAACTAAATTTAAAATTCTAGACGAAGATAAAAATGTTCTGCAAATGGATATTAATGAGCTAGATAGGTTGTATGAAAATAAATGCGATCATGTAAAACAACTCGAAGACGATCTTGACAGACTTGAAGTCGAAAGTAAAAAAACACCGTACGGATTTTTGGACTGGAAGAAAAGCCGTTTGAAGATGAATCCCGAGCGAAACAGACTGTGATCGATAACGTGCTATGTATTGGTTGTCCGGACGAAACATGGGAAACACGCGACATCGACAGTGCCTTCCGTGTGAGCTATGCCAAAACCAACCAACCAAGAGCTATGTTAGTCAAACTAACTCACACGAATCACTGTCGCAAGCTATTTAATAGCAGAGATAAACTTCGCGAACACGGTAAAAGAATAGCACATGACTTAACACAACGACAATATGGAAAGCTAAAAGACTTGAACGCCCGTGGGAGAAAAGGTTACTTTTATAAGGGTAAGTTGATAACTTAGAAACATCAACTCAGAACACAACACAACACGAGCGTACCTTTAAACAGGCAAAACGACGAACACAGCCACACCTTACAGAAAATGAACAATATGCAAACACTGGTGAACAACACATGGACGATACAGTGCACGGGATCGATGAATATGTAGACAATACAGACGTGAATACCGAGACAAATGCAAGTGGAGGCAGATAGGGGCACGGTCAAGGCCATAACATCCTTAATGGATCATTAAAATATGTAGTTTGGAACATTGAAGGGCTTCGCTCAAAATTTGAATTTTGTGATTTTAAAGAACATATCAGTCAATTTGATGTTATAGGTTTTGTCGAAACATGGGTTACCAATATAGAAACTGTTAACCATATATTTGATAATTTCACGTGTTATTTTTTCTCAGCTAAAGCTTCAGATAGAGGTGGGCGATCCATGGCAGGTATACTTGTATATATACGAAACGAATTAGTACCGTTTGTAAGAAGAATATCTCAGGAATGTGAGTTCAGTATTTTTCTGCTTTTTGACAGAGCAGTGCTTGATTTGGCAAAGGATGTGTTATTTGTTTGTACTTATCTACCTCCAAGTTGCTCACCATTTTATAAAGATAAACCATTCAAGGGTGTAGAACTTTTAGAAAATAGTATTATAAATGCTGAATGTAATCTTAATGAAGTTCATATTTTAATTGCGGGAGACCTGAATGCACGAACAGCTAATGAACTAAATTATATACCGTATGAATTTGATATTCCAGAATTGGAAGAATTCAACGATATGATAAATAACCATATAAATATGCCAAGATATTCTTGCGATAGTACCATTAATAGTTGTGGCAGGGAACTTATTAATTTTTGTAAAGCATATGCCTTATATATTCTAAATGGGAGGTGTGGAAAAGATAAAGAAATAGGTAACTTTACATATGTCTCTTCCATAGGTTGTAGTGTCATCGATTATTTTATAACTGATAAAACAGTGTTTGACATTATACAATCATTTGAAGTAGACAAAAGAACAGAATCTAAACATTTCCCCATAAGCATTGAAATGAAAAGTAATTTAAATATCAGAAGTGACAATGGGAAAAGCGAAGACGAATCTGAAGAAACATATAGATATATATTTAGGAACGACAACAATGACGAGATAAGAGATAATATGGATATATATATGAAATGCGACGACTATCTAGATTTAGAAAACGATATTAGTAACCATAACATATCCATAAACAATATTTTAACCAGGTTCACAGACATGATATATATGTCGATTGATACATGCAAAGTAGTCAATAAAGTTAATAAACATAAACATAGCCAACCGGATTGGTTTGATAATGAATGCAAAATCCTGAAAAAAGAAAAGTATAAACTGTTGCATACATATAGACACAATAGTACAAAACAAAACCTCGACAATTATATTACGACAAGGACAACATTTAAAATTACATGCAAAAAAAAGCAAGAAGATAAAAATACACGAAATCTAGATTCACTAGTGGATAGTGCAAACGATTCGAAAACATTTTGGAAGCTCTTTAAAAGGATAACTGGTCAAAGCAATAAACCACGTGAAAGTAATATTAACACTAAGCGATGGTACGAATACTTCAAAACCTTATTCGACAGTAATGATAATTCAAACTCTACATTTCATGACAATGAATTAAGCGAAGAAGATTTAGCAGAGCTTTTTCAAGAGATCCCCGAAAATGAATATATTATTATGAACTCACCTATAACAAATGAAGAAATAATTGAATCAGCTAGGGCTTTAAAAAATGATAAAGCACCTGGACCTGACAAAATATTTACTGTTTTCTACAAGAATTGTCTAGATATAATTTTACCTGCTTTGAACAAAATGTTCAATAGAATGTTTGATCTTGGAGAATTCCCTGAAAATTGGTCCCATTCTATATTAGTACCCCTACACAAAAACAGTAGGATGGATGACCCCAGTAATTATAGAGGAATCATGTTACTTGATGCTATAAGCAAAATATTTACACGAATTTCAACTATCTTTGACAAGATATCAGAAGCACAGTCAGGTTTTAGAGAAGGATATTGTACGGTAGATAATGCATTTGTCTTAAGGGCAGTTATTGATAGATACTTGTCCAAAAAAGGTATGAAATTATTTGTAGCATTTGTAGATTTAAAAAAAAGCGTTTGATACTGTGAATAGAGCAAAGTTATGGTTTATTTTAAAAAAAGCCGGTGTTAAAGGTAAACTGTTTAAAATGTTATATAGTATATATAAAAGTGTTAAAGCATGTGTTAGAAACAAAACCAGTTTAAGTGATTATTTTCATTGTACTCAGGGTGTTAGACAAGCTTGTATTTTAAGTCCAATTCTATTTTCCATATTTATTGATGAACTTCAATATGAAATTGCAAACAGTGGTCTGACCGGAATCCAGTTATCACCGGATATTGTTGAATTATTTAGGTTAATGTTTGCAGATGACATTGGTCTTATTTCAGACACAGTGATAGGTTTGCAGAGACAATTAAATATTCTTCATCAATATTGTACACATTGGGAGGTAACAGTTAATCTTGATAAAACAAAGGTTGTTGTTTTTCGAAATGGGGTCCCATTAAGCAAACACGAGAAATGGACACTTGGTGGTGAAAAGGTTAATGTTTCAAAAGAATATACATATGTAGGTCTATTATTTTCAAGTCAAATGTCTCTTAATCGAATGGTAGAGGAAATTGCTATTAAAAGCAAACGTGTTCTTATTGCTCTTTTAAATGGCTTATATAAATTTGGTCCTTTACAATTAGATATGTTTTTTAAATTGTTTGACACAAAAATTAAACAAATAGTTTTATATGGCTCTGAGATATGGGGTCTGGAACAATATAACAGTATTGAACGTATACAATAGTATGCGTGCACAATATTTATGTACGTCCACAACAAGGCAAGTAATAGTGCCGTTCTTGGTGACTGCGGCAGATATACACTATGGATAGAATTTATAAAAAATGTATAAAATACTGGTTACGACTTCTAAAAATGCCAAGTCATAGATATGTGAAGAAAGCTTATAACATGTAGGTTTATTGTAATGCGTATGGTCATAGCAACTGGGTAACACAGTTAAGAATGAATCTTTACATGAACGGTTTTGGATACGTATGGGTAAACCAAACTGTCGAAAATGAATCTCTTTTCCTTAAAGTGTATATAAGAAGACTAAAAGAACAGTTTCATCAAACATGGTCCGAAAACATTCACACTAACCAAAAATTAGAATTATACCGAGATTTTAAAACAGATTTCAAGTTTGAACAATATTTAAATTGCCTTACAATACAAAAATTCAGGCATGCACTATCATCTTTTCGAACTTCTTCGCATGACCTCGAAATAGAAAAAGGGAGATACAGAGGTATTCCTAGGAATGAAAGGGTATGCAAACATTGCCGAAACACCGTAGAAAATGAATATCACTTTATATTTGAATGCAAACTGTATGATGATTTAAGACTGAAATATTTACCAATACAATTTACACATAATTATTCTCTGTACACATTCAAATCATTGTTTTCAAATGAAAATCCATTAATTATAAAACATTTAGCCATGTTTATATTTCATGCTTTTCACAAAAGAACATGTTTTTTAGAGACTTTGTGAATATGTAGTTTTTTCGCGTTGATTGCCTTAAATATTGGTGGTTTTGTATATTAAATCTATGTATATATGTTGGGTGCACCAGTTGCATATTTGTTTGTTTGTATATGAAATGCATTGTGTTATGGGCCGGAGGCCAAAATCGTAATAAAGAAATTGAAAAAATTGAAACTCGGTCACAAACTACCAGTCATAAATGAATGAATGGTGTTTTACGGCACGTCGACACATAAATAGGTCATATTGTGCGCAAAAATTGATGAAAAATGAAGAAATGAAGTATTAATTAAAAATTAATGTAAATAATAAAGATAAAACTATTAAAAAATTAGGGATGATAAGGTGTAATATAAACTATGTATGTAAATCAACGAATGCCCGTCAACGGGTATATAAACAAGTAAATATATATAAAAACACATTATAATGATTTATATAGTCTGATCTCTTTTAGGAAATCTAAAACAAGACTAAAATCTACAGTATCAAATAACTCTTTCATAGTATTAACATTGTAGTACCTTTGACGCATAGCCTGATCAAAGTCTACACATTCCAATAAGAAGTGTTTGACCGTTAACGGTGCAAAGCAGGGTATACATTCTGGTAATTGCTCACCTTGTAATAAATATGAATGAGTATAACGTGTATGCCCTATCCTGCACCGGGCTAGGACAACTTCCTCTCGACGAACGGGTCTACTAGAAGAACGCCATTCTCCGAGTAACGGTTTAATTGAATGGAGTTTATTGTTAACTGACAAATCCCAAGCGGTTTGCCAAGTGTTACGAATATATGTGTTAATACAACTTTTAAAATCGGTATAAGGTAATTTGGTATTAGATATATGTAAATCTAATGCTGCCTTAGCAGCACTATCAGCTCTATCATTACCACGTATTCCTACATGGCTTGGAAGCCAGCAGAAAATAATAACATTATCAGTTATAAGAGAATTGTACTTTTCTAAAAGTTGAAGCACAACTGAGTTATCATGTTTCATATTACCCAGTGCTTGAAGAGATGAAAGGGAATCAGAAAAGATTACAAAATGGTCATCATCAGATTCCTGAATATAATTTAAGGCAAGTTCAATTGCCTTAAGTTCAGCTGAAAAGATCGAGGCCTTGTCAGGCAGGCGGCTCTTTATGCTGTGTTTGTGAACAGCTGCTGCAGCTTCCTTATCTCCATCTTTAGAGCCATCTGTGTAGATATGTTGAAAGTCACTGTATTTCGATATAATTTCATTAAATTTGCTTTGAAAGACAGTAGGGTCTGTAATGGATTTGTTATTATTACAAAGATCAAAAATAATTGTTGGAGTTTCCGAAGTCCACGGTGGAATTTTTGGTACTTTGTACTTGGCAATCAAATTTAGGTCGATTTCAGTGTCTCTTAATTTTGGTTTAATACGAAGACCAAATGGTCGAATGGCCTTCGGTTTTCGATCAAAAAGAGGTTCACAACTAGGATTAAAAACATTATCGAAAGTTGGGTTTGAAGGGTTAGACTTTAATTTAATGGCGTATTGAAGAGCTAATTTGTCTCGTCTATGAGACAGTGATGGTTCATTGGCTTCAACATATAGACTTTTGGCTGGTGATGTACGAAAGGCACCTAAGGCGAGTCGTAATCCTTGATTATTTATAGGGTCGAGCATCTGCAAGTACGACTTGCGAGTCGATCCATATACTATTGAGCCGTAGTCCAGCTTGGATCTGATAAGAGATCTGTAAAGTCGCAAGAGGACTTTTCGATCTGCTCCCCAATTAGTGTTTGCAACAACTTTAAGTAAGTTAAGAGCTTTAAGGCATTTGGCAACGTTAATTTACGGTCGAAAATAAGACCAAGGAATTTTGTCTCATCCACTACTGGTATTGGTGACCCATCCAGTGTTAGATGAGGGTCTTCATGATGTTTACGAAGTTGACAAAAGTGCATACAATTAGTTTTAGATTTAGAAAATTTAAAACCATTTTCATCAGACCAGGTCTGAAGTTTATTGAGACATTGTTGTAATTTTCTCTCGATAGTATTTATGTTTTTTGCACGATAACACATAACAAAGTCGTCAACATATAGTGAACAATCCACACCTGGATTGATGCATTTTACTATACTGTTAATCTTTATATTAAAAAGTGTGACAGAGAGTATGACAGAGAGTATGCTGCCCTGTGGAACACCCATCTCCTGTTCATGAATATCAGAGAGGGTTGAACCCATTCGGACAAGAAACTGTCTATCATCTAAGAATTTCTCTATAAAAATGGGTAATCGGCCTCTAAGACCAATGTCATGTAGATCATTCATAATACCGTACTTCCATGCAGTATCATAAGCTTTCTCCAAGTCAAAAAATACAGCGACTAAATGTTCTTTTTTAATGAAAGCTTCCCTAATAAACGATTTCAAATACCAGTCATAAAGACATTAACAAATTCATTAGATTATAAAACTGCGGGCATGAATAAATGAACACCGTTATTAAACAACACTTGTGAAAGCGGGAGAAAATACCCGTTGGTAGAAAATTACAACACTATACCAATGTTCGTCGCCTATACACGAAACGGATGAAGATGTTTAAAACCATTACGATGGTACTAGCAATGCTATAGCGATGATCAAGTTGTTGTTTACTTTACAATGAACATATTTTGAAATCACGCAGCCAGCACATCCTAGCGCTTTTGTTTATTAGTATTGAAATTGCCCTTATTGCACTCAACATAGTTCGCTCTAACTAAACATACACAGAAACAAAGTCTGGAAATCGCCATAGAAGTTTAAAACGTTTTAAAAAAGAGTATGTGTAGGTTTTCCGATTGAGTATCAATAAAGTAATCTACTTACCGTATGGGCCCAAGTCTACGGATAGTTGAAAGTTTTGCAGCATTACAGTACACAATCGATATTTGTATACATTCTTATAATCATGAACCTCGTTGAAACTTTACTTTTAACAGCCAAGTTAACTATGGCTGGAACTGGTTTAGGTATACTTGTAAGTAAAGCTTTGCCACCAACTGATAACTGTATAAGAAGTATAGAAAGTGGTATATGCTGGACTGGAAAGTAAGCCCGGACATCAATACGTTTTTGCTTTTAACTGGAAATACTCTAAAGATGATTAATGAACGTGAAGTTGGCAGTAGCAGTAGTAGCAGCTACTGCTACTGCTAACTACTGCCAGCAGTAGCAGTAGCTACTACCAGCAGTACATACTGCTACTGCTAACTAGTAATACTGCTACTTCCAGCAGTAAGTAGCAGTAGTACTGCTATAGCCAACTTCAGAAAATTACAACACTGGTGGCAGCGTCAGGGATTTTTGGACTTTAACACGCGTCTTTTATTGGACAATTGTGGTGGACGATTACATTAAGACACATAATAACAGCAAATTATATATCGGATTAATTTTAGCAAACCTTTTCTGGAACAGATTTTTGGAATTCGGACTTGCACACGTAATAGAATAATAACACTCACCATGAAAATCATGATGTTACTTTTGATGTGTTCAAGTATAGTTTCGGAATGTTCGTTTCAAACAAAAGCAACTTTTGTATGCACTGAAGGTGAATTTTTGCTGAATATGAATTTAAATATAGGTCAGAGTTTAGAACTTGAAACTTTAGATGATGTTTATGTTTGGTCATATGACACTCAGTATGCCTACAAGGGACACAAATAGAAAGTGTTTATTAATAAGTATGCCAAACCCGTAAATACAACTCGATATATTCAAACAAACAAACTTTATGATTAATGAACAATGGACATGTATGATTTGTTTCTGTACTTCCAAATACTATGTTCATCAGACACTAGATCGAAGGAGTCAAACCTTCTAAGAGGATTCTGTTTTTACAAATGAATTTTTCTCTGATGACTATTTTGTTTGAAATGTTTCTGGTGGAGTGCTGTCAACTGTATCTTGGAGATCATGATTGTCAAATGGTGGACATTTGATTAGTCAGTTTAAAACAAAATTTAGAAGATGCGTACCCGTTGCCAAGGATTGATGGTATGGACAGTCTGGAAGGGGCAAAATACTTCAGTTGTGTTGGTTTGGAACAATTACATTGCGGAGGATGTACCGTGTGTAAAAAGAGTCATAACCAAGGATCTGTACTGGCTGACGTTGATGATGTGATCCCATTATTTACTCGAAATGTGTCATGTTCAAGTTCTGAAAGGACGTCCAGAAAACAAGATGTGGGCAGATGCAGATGTGTATCAAACTGGACGCGCGGACTTTTTGTTTTTGTTGCGCTACTTGGAATAACTGGATTATACCTGTGCGTAGCAAATCATGACCCGAGGTGAGAGAGATATTTGACTAACACAATTGTGTATTGGTGTAACCCGTTGGGGAGATTTCTGTTCTGGATTATCATCATAACAGTCATGATGGTTGGGATATATGGCGTGGTAAACTACAGAAATAGTATCAAATTGGAATTCAGATTGCTTACAAATGTGTCTGCAGGTAGACTCAGACCGCTAAGCAAATTCCAATCGGATGAGGAACTACTGAAGTTAAATAACCCAGGGAATACAGAACAGCGAACCAGAACAGCGAAGTAAATCGCCCTGTAGCCTATGAGGGTTATATATCACCCGAATTAAAATTCCATGATGATAATGTTGACAGCATGTTAAAAGGATCATTCGCCAGTTACACACCTAATCAAATCCTGGAGATGCAAAATAATGACCCTGAAATTGGGAAGGTGATTAAGTGGATAAATACTTCAGAGATAAGACCATACCGTGACCAGATTACCAGCGAGAGCCCATTTGTTAGAAATTTATGGCTTTTTTATGTAGGACCAGTTGGTGATAATTGATGGGATACTCTTCAAAGAATGGATAACTCAAGGTCAGCATTATAAACAATTAGTGGTTCCATCATTGCTAAAGGAACACATCTTGGAATCAGGAAATCTTCTGGAAACCTGGGGATAATGAAAACTACATATAAATTGAAGGGAAACTATTTTTACTGGTATCGTATGATTACATAAGGTTATGTACCACCAGGGGGTACAGAAAGAGGCCGTAGGGAAAATTACATAAAAGTCCTATTTTGGGATAGGTAGTGTCACAACCACTAGACAGGATATGCATAGATATTTTAGGTCCTTTGCCTGAGACCGAAAATGGAAATAAATATGTGCTGGTGGTTATGGAGCATTCACGAAGAAAATAGTATGTGTTATACCCAACCAATACAGCAACATGGTTGCAGATAAACTGGTATTTGAATTCTTATCCCGTTATGGCTGCTGTTTACAACTACACAGGACCAGGAAGCAAACTCAATTTTTCCAAGCAAGATGATTGCAGAAATATGTTGAAGGAAAGTTAAACGTTAACTTCTAGATATTAGTAGTCTTAGTTGAATCGTGAGTCTGGCTGTATGAAGGATGGTGTGATTGGGGCTAATGTAAATAAACTGTGTTCTGTGTGATGATAGGGAGGTGCCATTCCGTGCAGGAACTGAAGACCTTATCAAGTGAATGGGCTATTATTGACCATGTCATGTCTGTGACATGTTTCTTCTTTTGGAGAATTGTTATTCTAAGGAACACTTGGCATCAATTATACAGGATACCAGGTGTCACTGTTGTTGGAATCTTTGTTATTCTCAGAAAGCTATGGAGTATAAATAACATGATATGAAGGGTGCACCCTGTCTGAACTGTAATGTCAAACTTTTTGTGAGTACAGGGATCTGTCTGTCAGCATATGAACCCTCCATTAAATGTAGTGACTCTTTAAACATTGAAATAAGGATAAAAATATCGGACAGGGAAAGCAGCATTCAAGGACGACAGTCAACCACAAAACACAAAAACAAACACGCAAACAGACAAACGAAAAGGCAAAAGTAATAAAAAATGCAAACGACATCACAAACTTGGAACGGTCAGTGGCAAAGTAGGCCACTGGGGTTTAAACCGGTTCTAGGGTGCACCAAACCTCACACTTACCCTACTGTCATCCGATTAAAACAGGACAGTGTAAATAAAGAAATCCCCGCCATGATCTAAACTCTAACCAACAAGGCAGCATCAATAGGCAATATAAGTAAAACACAAATATGCTCGTGTAAATATAATACAAAAAAACAATAGCCTAGAAAGCCACAATGAAGGTACTCAATGACTTGGCAGAAGCCAGAGCAGTAAGAGAATACACCATTAAGGGCACGACAAGAAAGAACATGGACAAACATCAAACACCACCGTCCCAATGGGCTTTAGGTAGGCGTCATCATAGGGTCCACAGCCTGTCCTGTCATCGTACAATTAAAGAGGAAAGCATAGTGGCGAACTGTAAAAGGGTCCACCACCAAGCATGCAGTACATTGCAAAATGATAGGGTCATAACCTCTTTTGATAAACTTTTTAACAAGTTTAACAAAGACAGTATGAAAGTGATCATGACCAAGAATCTTACGAAGTTTATAAATCACATCACCATAGAAGTCAGGCCCCCGTTTTATGAAACAACTTACGATCATTTTGATCGTAAATCTATTTCTTAAATGCTTCACTATAAATTACACGTTTCAAATACATGTGATTTCATATCATTTTCTTAAACATGTGATATTTCTGCACTACGTGCATACATAACTGTCTGCATTGAATGCTTAGGTAAACAAAGTGAACGATTTTAAAATTTAAGACTTATCGTAAGATGTTTAATAAAACGGGGCCCAGGTTGTGATAGTCCTTGTCGCAGAAGAGTCCTTAAATTACATTTATATTTGGAAAGAAGATCAGGGTTACGATAATAAAAGTTTGCAAAGGTTTTACGAAGTTTATGGTAACGGTAACCCTGATTGAGTAACTTTTTAGTTATACAAAGATTGCGAATATTCAACTCGAGTACAAGCTCTAGAAAAACGAATGAGTTGAGACAGATACACCCCATATAGGCCAGTAATTAAAGCCGAAAATAAGAGTCAAGGTCAAACAAATTCCAACAGAAAGTATTTTAGGATTTTAGAATCACAGACATGTAATGAGTTTCAGAAAAAAAATCCTCAAGATAAAGATGATGGGAAATGCTAAATTTTGGGTTAAAAGTTGCGTTTTTAAGAGAAAATCTCCGGAAACTGGAATAATTTTATAAAAAATCATTTGAGCAAATAAGAATCATTTAATAGTGCGGAAATGCTCTTCCAAATGCATCTTTATGTAAATCAAGGTTTTATAGATGGATATGAGGTTAATAATATGAGATTTTGGGGCGAAACCTGGAAAAAATGAATAAAATCGTTGATTTTTGTAATACATTTTGTGTTACTAGGCTATAAATTAAAAAAATACTAAATGAGCTATAAACAATTAGTTTCTTACTGTTTTGCATAGAAAAAGGTACAGAGATGTCCCAAAAAAAAGTCCTTTTGAATACGACTATCTGAAATACTTTTTTTTTGGGGTCTAAAAATGTGTTTTTTATAAAAGAAATTGCTGAAAACAGGAATCATTTTGGAATAAGATGTTTGAACATAAACTAAACTAGTGGAAGTGATACAATGGTGCACAATTATATATACAAATGTTTCATTGTATCGTAAGTTAATGTGAAAGTTCACATTGTGAGATTTGGAGACACAATGTTGAAAAAAACGAATAAAATCGTTGATTTCTGTAAACATTCGTAGTACAGTCAGGCCCGATATATGGAACATCTTACGACGATTTTGCTCTTTTTGTCAAATTATTAAATTTATTGCTATAAAAATGTTCATAAACATGTTTTTTAACTATCTAATACATATATTGTTCATTCAAAATGTACACCCTTAATTGTTTGCTTCAAAAATGATGGAAGGTATTTTATTTTGACTTGATAACACAGCATATTATATTCATTTTAAAATGGGGAAACCTTCTTCCAAACCCATCATCATGTGAAACACGGAATCAGAGATCGATAAGACGCTAATTAAATTAAAACAATTGTTCTTCAACAAAAATCACTGAAAAGAAATAAATAAGTATCACAAATAAGTATTTCAACAAATATAATGGAAGTGAAAAAATGGTGTATAAAACGTACATTACATATGTTTGATAATATCAGAACTTAGAAGTGAATAATATGCTCAAATTGCGAGGTCAAGGTCAAAACGTGGAACAGAAATGGAGAAAAAACACCAATGTTTTTGTGATACAATCAAATTATTGGGCTTTAACAATGAATAGTAACATATACAGATATGAATATTTAATAATGAAGTATGTATGAACTAAAAGAGACATTTGTAATAAATACTCGGTCTACATTTGGAATCACACCTATGTGTTTCGATGACAATCTTAACATTATGTTATCCGGAAGTCAACGGGACAGAAAATAGTTCACTGTTGCTGTATTCTAAACAGTATGGCTGTTAGCCACACGTGTAAAATGCAAAATCTGCATTGCATGTTTGTTACTACAATAAAGATGAAGGTAATATCAGCGATTCCATGTAAATAAAATAAATATAGATCTATCGGCCAAATGACATTGTAAAACTGATGATAATTTTGGGTTTGACTTTTAATGGCTTTTAGAGGGAATCTACTGGGGACTAGGGAATTTATCGAGCTGTTGCGAATGCTAAGAGATCATTTCCAACGGTTTCCCACAAAGCAATGAGCAACGATGTGTCAGTATCCAAGGGTATGATGAATGGAAATGCCTTTTTTTGGTGAAACAATGCAATTTTCATCAACATTCGCTGAAAACCAGCTTTTTTAAAATCTTTTTAGTTTAAACAAACAATACAATGATGTCACAATATGTCTCACTATTCAATGTACATAATTATATCAAAGTTTTTCATTGTATTTGAAATAAAGAAGAATGCTCAAACCGTGATTTTAGTGACGACTTGCTTAACAATTGCATAGAATCAACCTGTTCATACACAAAGTACTTGGTTATAAACTGAAAAAGTGTAGAAAGATCATTTTCTTGTATCAGTTTGGCGCATTATAAGTGTTGCGCATGTGCACTACTGTGTCAGAAATAAGTCCACACACATACGAGGCTTTATGAATTGGGTGAACAAAATGCAAAATATACATGAACCGATTTTCAAAAATCATTTGAGCAGTATAAACAATATTTTGGGAGTTTGCCTTATATATGTACTCGCCCAGTTTCATTATTACCAGATTGAATTAGATACTCACATTGCGGACATGTTGAAAACAAGTATACTCAAACATTGATAATTTTTGTAATTGATAGGGATAGTGGACTAGAAGAAGAGTAAAATATATTTTTACTTTTTTTGTAATGGATAAAAATGGCATGTAATGGCATGTTGGAATAATTAAATGTCCTAACCCCTGTGATGCTATGAACTGTTTTGTTATGCGTAAAACATTACATTATCAATTGAGTAGAACAGTGAGTGTATCAACAATTTGCATGTCACAGATGCTATTTGTATTTGTAACCCTGAATGATATGGGGTTAACACTCATATTAGGTTATACTGGGAATGCAATTTCAGATGGAGATGCCATGAACGGTGAAGGTTCCCATCAGACATGCCTCCGCAAAGGAGCGAACCCATGCGGGCAGAGTATTTGAGATGTAGGATAAAGTTTCCCATCATGCATGCCTCGGGAGCGAACCGATTGGGGCAGAGGCCTGTGGCTACAAAGCCATGGACATATCCACTGCGTTAGCAAGCCTCTTGTTTGTAACCAAGCTTGTATACATATGTAAACACATGTATATAGCTTTTTATAGAGTGCGAGGCTATTAGTCCAAAACACAAATTTTATATTAACGTACAAGTTATTTTGGAAAAATAATAATAGTGATGGATATGCGTGTTTTACAAGTGTAGTAATATTAGTGCTACAGCTGAAAACACCAATTGTGCAAAGTTTGAACCAAACATTTTCGTACAAGGGATGTCCGATAGTTAGCTAAATCTATGGATTATCCCACTTGTAACACACTAGTCTTCCATCACAATCATCATCTTTTAAATAACATATATACCTTGGTGTTTTCAACAAATAATTGCTTCTAAGTGTTAATGAAAGGTTATATACATTATGAACAAAACAATGTAAGCAGATTGTACATTTATAGCACTGAATGTGTAACAGTTTTTTGTAGAAAGCATGGAATCTCATGTATGCAGTGCCAAAATGTAAGCTCTATAAATTCTATAGAAATTGAGATTCATTTAAATTACATTTTTAGTTATATGATCACTCTTTTCTTACACAAACAAGCAATAATATTAGGTGATGTGAACAAAATCTCCTACAACTTCGACACGAGTATTGCGCAAAATTTCAAAATTGAATTTCATACAGTTACTTTGAACGTGTTTTTAAAACTTATCATACAGTTTCCGGTGATCTTTTTTATTAAAATGTAATTATCACACCTAAAGATAAAACATATTGCACCAATTTAATATAAGTTACCATATATGCTATTTAAATGATTATAAACCTTGTTGTAATGATTGCTTGAACAACATTTCCACCATATATTAAATGAAGTGTATGCAACATGTGTATCAAAAGGTTATAAATACATATGTATGTAATTACATCATGTTTTTCATTCATTATTTTATATATAAAATTTCCAAATGATGCAAACATGATCCATGGTCGTAACCATTGTAACTAGACATTTATTCAACGGACCTTTTGTTTGCTACAGACCTTAAAATTGAGCATCTAACTAAATTTCTGATACTATAAAACATTTGGATATATGCATATATGGGATAATATCACTTCAAGTAGATTATGTATATTCAAAATACATCTTAACAATGATTCCTGTTTACAACATTTTTTTATGAAAAAACATTTTGCCACCCGAACATAATGCCTTTTTCAATAGTATACGCCTGATGAATTTTTTGGGGCACATCCTTGCATCTTGCTCTATGGAAAACCATTATAGATTATCATTTTATAATTCATTTCCCTACTTCTTTAGCTTAAAGGCCTGTACTAAGACTGTATTACAGAAATCAACGATTTTATTAATTTTTTCAACATTTTGCCCCATAGGCTCAAAATGTGAACTTTCACATTAGCTTACGATACAATGAAACATTTGTATATATAATTGTGCACCATTTTATCGCTTCCAATAGATAAGTTTATGTTCAAACATCTTATTACAAAATGATTCCTCTTTTCAGCGATTTTTTTATGAAAAACACATTTTTAGACCCAAAAATAAAGTAATTTATATCGTCGTATGCTAAAGGACTTTTTTCTGGCACATCTCTGTACCTTTCACTGTGCAAAACAGTACGAAACTAATTTTTTACAACTCATTTAGTATTTTTTTTAATTTATAGCCTAGCAACACCAAATGTATAACAGAAATCAACGATTTTATTCATTTTTTCCAAGTTTTGCCCAAAATCTCATATTATTAACCCAATATCCATCTATAAAATCGTGATTTACATGGAGATGTATTTGGAAGAGCATTTCCGCACTGTTAGAAAATTCTAATTTGCTCAAATGATTTTTTATAAAATTATTCCAGTTTCCGGAGATTTTCTCTTAAAAACGCAACTTTTAACCCAAAATTTAGCATTTCCCACCATCTTTATCTTGAGGAGTTTTTTTCTGAAACTCAATACATATCAGTGATTCTAAAAATCCTAAAATACTTTCTGTTGGAATTTGTTTGACCTTAAAACCTAAAATTACTAGACTAATAAGATGTTGCTCGGGGAACATCCCCATCCAAGTGGGGATAATTAACAATGTCAAAATTAAAATCATCTCTCTTGTCATAGATTTTGCTAATTATTTTACCATTTTCAATCGAGAGATCTAAATCAAGAAAAGAAGCGTTATTATCAAATATATTTTCTTTATTAAGCCGAAGTTCTTTAGGATAAATATTATGAACCATAGTTGGAAAGAAAGGGTTGTCAATGTTCAGTATGTCATCCAGATACCGAGAGGTGTCATTAAAAGCTTCAATAACATCTGCCTGGGTATCTGGTGAAAGACCCAATATGAAATCCCTTTCATAGCAAAATAAAAACAAATCTGCGACAAGTGGTGCACAGTTCGTACCCATAGGGATACCAACAATTTGTCTATAAACGGTGGTACCATACCTGACGAAAATATTATCTAATAGGAAGATGAGTGCTTCACAAACTTCATAGCAAGTCCACATAGTATAATTGTCTATACTGCCGTTAGTGAAAAACGCTTTAATATTATTACATGCCAAAAATGTAGTATTTTCTCTAGCGAATGCTTTTTGAATAAGAGAAATTAGCTTGTCTTTAATAAGATGATGTGGTAAGGTTGTATATAGTGTAGAGAAGTCATAAGTACTTATTGATGAAACTAGACCTTTATTGACAATTTTATCACTGAATTTTTTATAGACCAAAATAAATTAATCCCAGAGTTTTCATAAGTTTTATCACAATATAGTTTAACGTGATCTTTAACGGCAGTAAGACAAGAAGTTAAAAGTTTGGAGATGTTTGTTGTGGTGCAGGCACTAGAATTAGAAATAAAGCGAGCCTTATACGGATTTTTATGTAATTTAGGAATCCAGTACATGGTAGGCAGTTTATTTTGCTTATCGCTTACAACAGCCTTGAAAGTAGTGCACCGAGTGATATGTGCGGAAACAACATCATCCTCAGTAGAATTAACTGGAGTATACGAATTGGTGCTGCCGAGTTCCAGAGATAAAACATTGACGTAATGTAGGCGTCAAACAATAATTACATTATTAGCTGCTTTATCTGCAGGAACTAAAACAAATTTATTATGAAATTCCTGAATTCCCGATTTTAGATTACGAAAGGAAAACCTAGGTCTCGGAGGTAGTAAAGAGGGGTTAGAATTATAAAAGTTAATACGTGTATCTATAATTTTAAGAATAGACTTTTTCCAAGTAGAAAGCGAGTTTGGGTCCGCATGTTCTCTACGACACCATTTTATACTAAAATCTTCAATGGAGTGGGCGATCTGGGCACGACAGGCATTAAAATCAATAGTTGAAGGTAATCTATATTTAGGACCTTTCGAAAACAAATGCCGAATACGTTTATCAACAATATCAAAATTACCAGTGATGACATGACCTGCTGGAGCATAGCAAAATTTTGATGTATTGCATTCACATTCCTTAGGAGTATTAAGTACTATATCAAGGTCAGAAACTATTTTGTTGTAGTTTAAAATAATAATATAACAAATTACAGGACTTTCGGAATTTTTGAAATATTTTGGGATAGAATCAACTACATGAGTATCAAGAAAAATACTAGGCATGTCAATGAAATCAATACCTTTATTAATATATAGTAGTTTTAGAAAATGCCTGACGTGATCAGACTCCTTGTCAATAATGGGTCGGAGAACATGTTGTGTGTAGCTTTGAACTATGGAAGCAGTGTTATACAAGGGATCTGTACGAATGAAAATTTTGTCGGCTTCCTCGTCGATCAACTTTAGTGAAGAAATAGACAAAGAGGTAAGCCGTGAAAGCATAGAGTGCTTTCCAGACTGTTTAAAAATAGTATGTAAATCAGCGACAGAAATAATTACACGCGATTTACGTTTGATGTTACCATTACGCCTAAGACCATGAGACCTAGATTTACGCTTTCGAATAGAAAATATAGAAAAAATGTCAATATTAGGATCTTTAGAAATATTTCCTTCTTGATAAATATTGTCATTAAGGCCGAGTGGATAAGGTGTCTGTAAGTTTTTCATCCACTTAAGTTCTGCAATGTGTCTAGCTTTTATTTTGAAGCTTTTAGTAGCATCATTATCAAAAAATAAATATTCAACTGGTTGAACAGTTACGTAATTGAAATTATGACCTGACTGACGAAAGTGTACAAGTAATTTTTTAACTTTTTAGGATTACTTGCATTATATTTGTGTTCACGAAATCGAACTTTTAAGGATCGACCTGTTTGTCCAACATATTGTAACCTGGAAGACAACAGTCATTCGCCCTTAACTCTTCAAAGCTGAAGAACCTAATACTAAGTAAATTGAAATGTCACCATGAAATATGTAATAATAACCCATATTTCATAGGTTCACTAAATAAGTTATGGATTAAACCTGTTATTCATGAAATGTGGATTACTATAAGTTAAATTGGATAATTAAGTGTATCTACTGTTTCCCGGGAATTGGATTATTAATTACCACCATTGGATTATTAGGTTCTAATAAAGGATTAACCAAGTTTATTATTCACAGTTTGGATTTACATGTTCCTATTCTCTTGGATTTACTAAGTGTTCAGTGTTGATGAATGCTATTCGCCTGTCTAAACGGATTAACCTTACCCTTCATGGTGGATATTACTACCTTGTATCTACGTTGGAGACACTGAGTTTCCCAGTGTCCGATCCTATCTACGTTGGAGACACTGAGTTTCCCAGTGTCCGATCCTATCTACGTTGGAGACACTGATTTTCCCAGTGTAGGGTCCTATCTACGTTGGAGACACTGAGTTTCCCAGTGTCCGATCCTATCTACGTTGGAGACACTGAGTTTCCTGGTGTCACGTCCTATCAACGTTGTGTCAATCTGGTGGCTAAATCAAACCCAACCATGCGAAGCGGTACCAATGGGACCAATATACCAGAATTTATATTGTGGGACTATAGACATAAAGTGCTCTTTCTTTTTCCATTGTAATTGTTAAAAATAAATTCAGCAAAGCACTATTTCGGGGAAAATGATAATTCAGGACTCTGTGTGATTGTGACGGTGTGTGAGGTTGTGCTATTTTCTTTTGTCAATTATTTAGGGAAACATGTAGGACTTACTTCCAGTGCCTTTCCTGTTATAGAAGTATTTGGATTTTTATGTGGATTTAAACAATATATTTCCTAAGTTAGAGAAAGACATTTTTGGAATTAATTTTTGATTATAAATTAAAGATTATGATAACTATAATAGCGTTTAATGGTAATTCATTTGTTGATATGCTAATTACTTTTACATTTGGTTTAATGAAATATAGGGTCCTATAGAAACCACAGCGTCCGAACGCAATGGCATCGTAGGTCCGCACTGTACTGCAAACAAGGACTTGAAACTACAATGAAAGAGACAAAAATCAACAGAAAGGGTGGTGAAGACAGGGTTACCGACTTGGAACAGTCAGTAGGCAATAAGACCTACTGGTTAGCTTGAATCGATTTTATATGCGCACAATCCTCGCTATTATCCTGTCTTCAGCGCCCAAATAGACAAGACAGTGTAAACAAAATCTCTAACAATAAAGTCCACATCCAGAGAAACCAACTAAAGATATACATACAAAATAATAAACATATCAGGATGTATCCAGAATCGTACTGAACAACCATAGTAGTTGCAGCTAAAGGGAAGACCAATCTAGGGTACGACCAGAAAACCTGAGGGACGAAAGCTCATGCACCCACCTCCCTTAGTTGGGGTTTCAGTAGGTACAATCATAGAGTCCCAAGAGGTAGTCCAGTCATCGCACAAGTGAAAAGTGAAGCGTAATGACTGACTGTAGAGGGGTCAACCACTAAACATGCAGTGCGCTGTAAAACCAAGGGGTTATATCCTTTTCTGACGAACTTCCTGATTAAATTTGTAAAGCGGTCAGGAAACCCGTCAGACCCCTTTAACTTTCGAAGTTTATAGCCCACATCTCCATAAAATGAGGGTTGTGATATGCCTAGTCGCAGAAGTGTTTTAAGGTTGGTGTTGTACTTTTCCAGCAGGCCCTCGTTGCGGCGGTAGAATTTAGAGAAAGATCTACGTAGTTTGTGATAACGAAAACCCTGCTGAAGAAGTTTACTTGTAATAACTTGATTACGATCATTGAAGTCTATAACATCATTACACGCTCTAGCAAATCGAATGAGCTGGGAGATACACACTCCATATGAGGTAGCACGAGGTACATCTCCATCCAGGTGTGGATAGTTAACGATGTTAAAATTGAAATCATCTCTCTTATCATAGATTTTAGTATGAATACAATCATTTGAAATCGAGAGATGAAGATCGAGAAATGCTGCTACAGTATCCGAACTGTTGACTTTATTCAACGTGATCTCTGGTGGATAAATGTTAGTAACCATATGAGCAAAGAACGGATTATCAATATTGAGTATGTCATCAAGATACCGAGAAATATTATTAAAGTCATCAATAATTTCACCCTGGCTAGCAGGTGACAAACTCAACATAAAATCTCTTTCATAGCAGTACAAAAACACATCTGCAACAAGTGGCGCACAGTTAGTACCCATAGGAATACCAACAACCTGGCGGTTAATAATTTTACCGTATCTTATAAAGATGTTATCCAGAAGAAAAGATAAGGCTCTACAAACATCAGTACAAGTCCACATATTATACTTATCAATGGGGGCGTTAGTAAAGAAAGCCCTGACAATATTACAAGCTAGAAAAGTTGTAGCTTCACTAGCAAATGTCTTCTGAATAAGCTGAAGCAATTTTTCTTTGATAAGATGATGTGGAAGTGTAGTATACAGTGTAGAAAGGTCGTAAGTGCTTAGAGAAGAGGCATGAAAATGCTTACACCGTAGTTTGTCAAGAACTTCTCTATCAACTTCTTTGATAGACCAAAACAGATTGATTCCTGAGTTCTCGAAGGCCTTTCCGCAATATTTAAAACTCTTTTCTTTCGTTTTAAGGAAGGGGCAGTGTCGTGTTTTGGTAATATTACATTTCATAGATGTATTATATGAATATGCTTTTTTGCAGTCTTTGTGTGAAAGTATTGAAAGTTCCATATAACCTTACATACAGAGTGTAACATAACACAAGCAGGACTAGTGTGTGATCTGATATTCTATGCAGTGTATTCTATACTGGTCACACAGAGGTGTTTTGGGTAGTTCTTACACGGTGTTTACACGGGGTGTAATTGAGGAGACTGTGTTGTCCTTTAAACAAATGCAGGTCAAACTGGGGTTAACACCTGATGTGTTGGGGAAGATTCACTTCCTTATAAGGGGCTTGTGTTTACACATGGGGAGGGGGTTAGTGTTGCACACTGTAGTTGTATAAAAGGTGTGGCTCAGAGATATTGGGGATCTTTTGGCATTATTTTCGGCTTAGAATACTTCATATTAGGGGGAACTTTAAAACATCAAATTATTACAAAACGTGAAATGGGACTTTGAATACAGTCAGAAAGTGACATTTATTTGAACATTATAATTTTGGTATATTATGAACATTGCATTAATTGAAGAAATATATATAAATTCGTGTTGTAAAGAATATATGACTTTGTGTTTCCTTACATCATAGTTTGTTAACTCGGTCACAAACTACCAGTCATAAAGACATTAACAAATTCATAAGATTGTAAAACTGCGGGCATGAATAAATGAAAACCGTTATTAAACAACACTTGTGAAAGCGGGAGAAAATACCCGTTGGTAGAAAATTACAACAATACACTATACCAATGTTCGTCGCCTATACACGAAACGGATGAAGATGTTTAAAACCATTACGATGGTACTAGCAATGCTATAGCGATGATCAAGTTGTTGTTTACTTTACAATGAACATATTTTGAAATCACGCAGCCAGCACATCCTAGCACTTTTGTTTATTAGTATTGAAATTGCCCTAATTGCACTCAACATAGTTCGCTCTAACTAAACATACACAGAAACAAAGTCTGGAAATCGCCATAGAAGTTTAAAACGTTTTAAAAAAGAGTATGTGTAGGTTTTCCGATTGAGTATCAATAAAGTAATCTACTTACCGTCTGGGCCCAAGTCTACGGATAGTTGAAAGTTTTGCAGCATTACACTACACAATCGATGTTTGTATACATTCTTATAATCATGAACCTCGTTGAAACTTTACTTTTAACAACCATATTAACTATGGCTGGAACTGGTTTAGGTATACTTTGTAAGTAAAGCTTTGCCACCAACTGATAACTGTATAAGAAGTATACAAAGTGGTATATGCTGGACTGGAAAGTAAGCCCGGACATCAATACGTTTTTGCTTTTAACTGGAAATACTCTAAAGATGATTAATGAACGTGAAGTTGGCAGTAGCAGTAGTAGCAGCTACTGCTACTGCTAACTACTGCCAGCAGTAGCAGTAGCTACTACCAGCAGTACATACTGCTACTTCTAACTAGTAGTACTGCTACTGCCAACTTCACGTTCATAGATGATTAACAAGTTTAAAATAACCTGATTATTACGTGCGTATGTATATATCTGTGTGTGTGTGCGTGTGCGTGTTCGTGTTCGTGTGCGTGTGTGTGCGTGCGCGTGTGCGCGTGTGTACCTCGTCGTCAGTAGTTTAGAAACAGAGTACATATATTGCGACACATGTGGCTGTTGTTGGCGGTATAGCTACTTTAACTATATGTGTATGCGATTCTGTTTCGTTTCAGTATAGTATTTCCATAGTACATTAAGGTCACTTATAGTACAACTTGATTGTACATATATTGCGACACATGTGGCTGTTGTTGGCGGGATAGCTACTTTAACTATATGTGTATGCTATTCTGTTTCGTTTCAGTAAAGTATTTCCATAGTACATTAAGGTCACTTATAGTACAACTTGATTGCCCGTGTGGTTCCGGGCCCCCGTTTGGTTACGGGGCAAAAAGAATAGGCCACTGCAGATCCCGCAAATTCATGTTCATTTTATTATTTTTGTTCATGCTCCTTACAGGTCTTCATCATGACCCCTGCATTGTTTCAGGTGCTATCTCGCTCATATCACTAGAGCAGTGGCAGAAAAACTATAACGTGGCTCCAGCGTAAATGGAGTGTCTACAACAGAATTTGCAGCAACTCTGCAGTTCAGGGTGAGAAGGTTCTAGGCCCGTTCCTCTTATTTTATCTCGATGTACATGGAGGATGAGCCTGGCATGTTCATTCGTGTTAGGCGCCATATAACCTTTCATGTGTTGGTGTGCCTTAAAACCCCAATTCAGTTCAATTTATTTACAAACAAAGACATCTCTTTTAGCAAGTAACATACATATCTGCTTATAATATAAGTTTAAATCTAAAATGTAAGGCGTCTTTAATCAAATCCTTATTTGACCGCAAATTTACTGACAGCATTTGATTGTTTGGCGACAATATGACACGTATCGTCTGAAAAAAAAACGTGTAGGATTATTTTATCGCAATCCGTTTCATATATGTTTTCAATTATAACATAAGAAGTTAAATTATCGGTTTTCTATATTTAGTATTTGCAGTGAATGGATGACAGGGGTAAACGATCCGAAACATCCGGGTATAAGGTAGGTGTCTACATTATTAACAGCGGTGCTAACACAACATATAATTAGGTTGTTAAAATTAGACGTTTAATGTAGACGGGATGGATTTAAGACATAACTGTTTATTGTTGCTGGCATGCCTGATATGTTTAAAGCCAGGTTAGTTGTATTGTTAAGATTGTTACCAACATGTAAACTGATTGATCTATGTTTAGTTTCATGACGCTACATGCGTGTCTTTCCACGAATAGACATTTACTTTGTATGCGACTTATGACGAGTCCCTCCTTCAAGTGATGTCATACTTTCTTATATACGTTTCTCTTGTTCTCCGTCATCTCTATGTCTCTAAATGTGTTCATGATTGTTCAGTACACATCTGAACAGTTATTAAATACGGACATGTGTAAAATATCATGTTCGTGTTTCGTATTTACCTGGTTCTGAATGTTGGCTTGATTTAAGGATGCATGCGTGCCCTTATTTATTTACATTAATTACATTCAATTTAAAACTTAAATTTATATAACAATTGTTTACATAAAACTTACATTTAGTGTTATGTGTACTTAAGAACTTTAATTTAGAGCTGCATACAAAAGACTTAATTTAAGTTTAAAAGTTGCCATGTGCCACTGCTTCCCTAACTCCACGACCTAGATTATGTAATGCAGGTATGTGTTGTCAGATCTGTACAACACTATATTTAATTGATGACTAATTATACCTTAGACAAGGTAACCTTTCTCACGCGACCAGACACATAGAGATTATTTAACTGCTGGGGTCGATTATAGGGAAATCCTTCACGAGTAGACGTGTGGTTTTTGTCACGAACGAGTGTATGAGAGTGAGTGAAAAAACAAAACACGCCTACCATCGAGTGAATGTTTCCCCTATAATCGAACACAGCAGTTAAATAATCTATTTATTAAATTTAAATCAGTTTATGCATGATTTCGACCAAAATATTCGCTTTATTGTACGTTATCGGCGGACGACGTCGACATCAACAACACTTTATTGACGTCATAACTCAACATCGCAGTTAGTTATTTTTGTGTTCGGAGTTAGTTATTAATATTTAGCGATTATGAATATTCTTTCACTGAGAAATCCCAATCGTTCACAAATTAAAATGTAACCCAATGGTAAGGTCGCAGTAACGAAACCAAATGCAGGTTAATACAAGATAATCTAGAAGCTTGTATAATATCCAGTAATTAACATTCATATGTTCTATATGAACCTTTGGTCAATGGTCACTCATTGTACACGTGAATTATGTCCGGAGACGAGATATTCGCGTCTGTATGATTTGGGGGTTCCTGTTGATGGCAAGAGCTAGACATTGCTTTCGCCCAGGCCGCTTATTGGTCAGTCCATCCATCCAATGTTTCCTGGTTATGACCAACCTTGGTTGGATGCCGAATTTCTTGTTTTAACACGATGGAGCCCGACCGGAATTATCATATCATTACCGATCCTTGAATGGAAACTCGCCACAGAACCACGTTCGACCGTTGGAAATACATGTCCCTAATTTCACCACACTGTCTGCGAGTACTCATGTATCTTAGTCGAGGTTGAACTAAAAACTTCTCGGATATGACCATTCCCTTAAAGTATACCAAAGAAATACCATACAAATACAAAACCTTCCCATTCATAATATCAGTGTTTCCTACTAAACCATTTTAATTTATATTCAAGGCGTAGGACCTCGCTCCTCTCTGTGTACATTAATTATTATGTCTTACCCATTCACCTGTGTCACCTCCCTACAATGCTTTAACTGTGATGACAACGACTAGAAGTATATAACAACCAACAGTACGGAAATATGCCTCGTAATGTTGTTTAACGTCTAGCTGTGATAGAATTAGTTTTTCATCTTTCAAAACTTTTTCGACATACTTTCTAAAGGTTAGCAGTGGCAATCCTATCTAGGAAACATGATCTCATTTACGTGCGTCTCTTGCACTGGCGAGAGCATTACACGAGCGACTACAAAATTGTAAGCTCAAAGAAACATTTCAATGCTATATTACCGTGCGCAATAATGAAAATAAAATAAGAACCTGATGCCCTCGGCAGCCTAAAAATCCGACCATCTAAAGCTGCTTCCTTTGACTATGCATGTATAGTTTGTATTTCCCAAAAAAACATAAGAAATAAGTCGAGTTCAATCTTGGAAATGTTATGCAAACTCATCTTACCACCGGAATAAACTACAATGTGTATTGGGCTACATAGCTTACCAATATTTCGTAAAAGAAACACAAAAGGGAGAAGAAATATATATCGGGAGAATCTTGTTAAAATAGTATGAAATATAGTTTATTCGTGAGTGATGGTTTGTCTGATTCTCCTCGAGATTTGTATTAGAACAATAGAAACGCTTTGATGAGGAATGAATGGCCATACTGAACGTTTCCGGTCGAATATAAAAAACAACAGAATTTAAACTTAGTTTTCCAATTTTGATTTTGTTAAATATTATAAGCCGATATTTCGAAAATTGCATAATTACTCTCAAATATCAATATCAATTTATTATTTTGAAATGTAATAGAATATATGTTTCTTTATGGTTTAATCGATTTACCGTATAATAGTCTCCATCAAACATAATGTTGTTACATATATCTTCAACAGAAGACATATAATATTTAAATGTATGTTATGGGAAAACAAAACAGGTATTGATATGAATACTATGCATGTTTTATTCACAGTTTGTTATAATAAAACTCCTAGATGTAACGATTACATCAAAATTGGGGTTAACATCTTTTTCCCGCATAGCTTAATTTTTCTATTAATTCATTATTCTGTGCTAAATTTAATTGTAAGACATGTTAAATGCCGTTTCTAATTGCAGCTGACGTTGAACCGACCACATACTGCAGTGGTCTTGGAAATTTACCAGGTACTAAATTTGGGCGACTATACTAATCGTGAAAGGCAGTGCAGATAGGTACTTCCATCCCGAGGTCCTGCCGAAGTTACAGTTGCAACTGGTTAAAGTGGTTATACCGAGGGTTGGAATTTCCCATACTATAGATATGAACCGGATACACAACATTGTATCCTTTTATTGCGCTGACATTGTGTGCGTTGTCGTCGTCATCGACCAACGTGTGTACTACTATTTAAAATATGAATTATTGTGTAAATGTTGATGCACGTTAGTCTAATTATCTATATACATAGCATATAATTGTGGCAACGAAAATAATAGAAAAAAACTTCTCCATCAAACACTGGTCGGTTTTACTTGTGATATAATGTGTTAATTTAAGTATATATTATAATAATTATATGCTATCCGAATATAAATCATATTACCACACTGAGATATTAAGACTTTCGGTTGTTCGTATTTTATGCATGCAATACGAAGAGAATCTCGATTAGATAAGTAGAGAAACGTGTTAGTTTCGTTATTATGTGAATATGTATTTGGCAGGCATGTACTATGAATACTTTGTTGCTTAAATATATATAACTATTTATTACACTATGTACCTATGACGGGGAAAATAAATTGGCCAAAGACGGCCTAAAAATTGTTTTATTACTCTGCAACGATAATATGTTCTGCATTAGGAGTCTTAACCTTATTTATCACGAATTAAAAGCAATGTATCAGTTAAGTTTGTCTGAGTACAGTACATTTTTTTTTCTCAAAGCCATCATGCCATTGCATCAGGCCATTTTATACATTTTGTTTAAAAACCACTTTTGCAGCATTTAGGTTAAGATCTGAAATAAGCAATACGATTGTACAACAGTTTCTGACCTTTGCATAAAACTACTTCTATAATGTATTTTGTTGTACTTGGAACAGTAAGTGCACTAAACTTTATTTTCATTTCAGCTATAAACGTTTGTCAATCTTCAACTGCCACTGGCAACAAAATATATTTAGACTCAACAGGAGCTGCGGCAGGATTATGCTCTTGCAACCTTACACATGACTCCAGCAATCTAATTGTTGTATTTGAATATAAATCATTACATACAAGCAGTGGGATAACCTTTGAAATAAATAAAGAATCAGGAGGTGTTCGATACAGTAAAAATGTCACTTCTGGAGGAGCATTTAGCAGCAGTCCAGTAGTTATAGGATTCACCAAAGACACGGACAACGATGCATATGCAGCTTGTTTTGGTATCAAAGGATTGGGTAAGTATGTAGTTTTCAATGTGATCTTTCCCAAAATCAGCATTTGAAATAAAAAGATTTGATTAACAACTGACAAACATTGTTTAACATAATAGCGGATTAACGAGAAATATTTTAAACATTGCTGAGATTGTTCATATTGGGTTATGTCTTTGTTTCTTATGGGATTGTTAGACAATATTTGTTTCTAGGGACGTGTTATACAAATAAGATGTGGATCATACACTTGTATGACTATAATAAAACACTCTGAATGTTCCATTGTGATCATGATATATGGAATATGGGACGAAGATAATTGTATATGAAACACCCTAACACTTCAACTACAACTTTGGAACGAATGAGCACAATGGTTTTTTTAGTTCTCACTCAATGTTACCTTTGAATGATATACATTTATAGTGGAATATAGATATAAACATTTGAATGATATGCATTTATAGTGGAAGTTGGAAGTTATATATAAAATCAAAACTCCTAAGTAGTAAGTACCCACCTAAGAATACGTCTGCTCTAATTGTATGAACGCATATTAAAGCTTTCAAGTCAATGTGTTTCTTAAAAATAAATTAGAACATTATACAACTGGGTACATAGGATTGTAGATCTACTTCGAATTAGTGCAGCTTTCGATGTTCATAATTCTAAAATATGACAACTAAAATTATTTTGACGTTACGTTTTACTAGCGTTACTAATACAAATGCGTTTTCAAAAGTAAAATTCGAAATATTTAATGTTAACGCTGAATAACAGACACAGTATATATATAAAAAATCTATTTAGCATCATAATACATGTTACTAAATATACCATTTTGTCAAGAGGTCAAGAAACCCCGTAACTCAATGGTTAGAACGTCAGACTGTATATTCGAAATTCGTGTGCAAGATAGAGGCAAGTTTTTTGTCTGGAAATAATAATGCTGTCTGTGTACAGTATGATGTGCAATGCTCGATGTCTATAAAGAGTTAAATTTGATCACTTAACTACCCGATTTCGTCATAAGCTGACGAACATGAAGTTACAGATAAATACACGCCTACAAGGAAGAAAGCGATACAAATACAGGGTCTATAGCTTAGGCCGTCCACGGTGTACACAACGACCTTTTATAAAAACCATTAAAGCTATGGTACAAAACATGTATAGCATATTTTCTCTTATATGCGATTAATACTGCACGCTCGGGCCTACGCACCTCGGGAGGCAGTATACATCGAATATTTCGATTCTTACGGATGGCGGGAGGTGTACAGTACGCGTTCTACCCAGGGAAAGTGGCTGGTCTGCATCCACATCAAAAAAGCGACAGTCATATATAACCTGACATTTGTTGAAAATGACGTAAAACATTATACAAACAAACAAACTAACATCGCATATTCTCGAACTCATTCAGCTGCCGAAGGCAGCTGACTCTTATATGACTTTGAAATACAGACTGTGTGTACAACTTACAGGTCATTTGGAATATACTTCGAGCAATTGTTTCTTCAATTTTAGGCACTAACGAGACGTTTACCATAACATGCTATCCTGTTGAAGGTCTGCATATAACTACACCAGACACATATCCAGCGTCTACGACGACACAAATAAAAGCAGAAACAACTACCTTGAAACGTAAGCAAGGAAAGCATAATCGCCAATATTATGTAATATATGTAATCAATATATCATTTTCCTAACTTCGCACATTGTATCCGATTTTTACTCGCATTTCGCATGACTTGTAAAGCTCCTCAGAAAAACAAATGTTGATACTTTCAAGAATATTGTTGTATATTATTCCGGTAAGTTTACGATGCATGCTGATCTCATAAAGGCTCAACATAACTGCTTTTTCGGAGTTTACTACCCTAGACGAGGCAGGCTCTTTTAGTGTTGAAAAACAGGAGACAGAACTCATTCAACATTTATTACGTAAATAACTGTTTATGTTTCGGGAAAAACTGTAAAAATGTGCGACACAATTAAACTATATGAACTTTATACATGTACTTGAAACCTCCCACGCATGGACATCTAGTTTCTCTTCACTGCTCATTAAACATGGTGTTTGACCGAAATATGTACACGTTGGTCTTGTCAAACGTGTAGCCTCTTTTATGATACATTCATGCATACATACATTAAAACTGCATGTTACTTCAATGCAAAACTGTGTGAATTATTACGCTGGAAACTGTTATCGAGACGTACCATTTCCTAAGCACCTATTTTTAAATTATTGTAAAATTCATCTGTGTGACATCGATTACAAAATATTTTGACTCTAATGTATATAATGAGCAAAACAAAAAAGTCGCGATCAGTACTGCGACACATTAAACCGAATTTAACGCTACTTACATGCATTTTATAAAGTAAGATTTCAAATATAATCATATATATTAAGGTCTCTCTGAACGTATCGTATGATATACCCTGCAAATCTTTGAGACTAAATGTTTAACTGCGTACAAACATAGTGATTCGGTCCTCATTTTCATAGTGTATTATGATAAATAAGTCATGGCTTAATTATACTCCCGTGGATAAAACAAAATAATACAATCATTGTGTTGCTCAAACGGATGACGACCACCACCTGATTGAAACAAAATGGGTTATATAGATTGTAATAAACGTAAATAGCATATTCAAAATTGATAAAATTGTGTAAATACTGAAATTTATTATGGTTGCATTTTGTTAAGTATTCATTTATACTAATTGTTCTTAGTGCCACTTAACAATTAAATATATTTTAAGCTGTCGATACAACCGTTATAATACAGCTGCTGATATAAGTTCTGTGTGCATTTATATGTCCACTAAATGTCTTTGTGGAATCCTATAGGGACCCTCTTAGAATAAAAAAATCCAGCGTTGACATCGTGAATCATGGTGCGAAGTGAGAAATTCAAGATGGCGTCCAACATGGCCGCCAAATACAGAAAATATTAAATTTCAGCATATTTGGTGTTAAAACATGATTAAATAGTACAAAATTCGGTACCTAGAGGTAAGTAATTTATTATAACCATTCTTACAGAAGAACCAAACAGCATACAGACAACTACAACAACACGGTCACAGAATGAAACTAGTACAAACATTGTGGCAAATGCGTCAACAGACAACTCTGGAAGTAATATAGGTATAACGCATTGTCGAATGTCAAAAATCACTTAGATAAGTTTAAGAGTTCGTACGTTTTAAAACTATTTTATTAGATATATATTTTACATGTATGCTCATCGTATTACACATTACGTTACACGCTGCATATGTGTTATATCTTTGTGATAGTGATTCAGCTGTTGGAAATAATTTATTGTATTTTGCATTTTTTAGTAGAAGAACTATGTGTGCGTTGTTTAAACCTTGAGGGTGTGGAGTATGGGGGATACTTTAAAATAGTTCAAACATTTTATTTACAAACCGTCAGAGCGAGCGAGAAATGAACCTAGGACCCCTATCTCAGAAGGCATGCAAAGCAATGCCTATGGCACCACCTCTGATAAAATAAAGCGATACATTTTATTCCCCGCACACCTGGAGTGTAATATAGTTAAATCGTCCTTCGTGAGTGCCTCCTACTGCATAACGAAAACCCTTGCCATTTCCTATTACATTGTAATCGTTCCATATTTCTTCATTAAAACTTGAAAAATGTATAGTCATCGCCTAACTAAAAAATAAGTATAAAAGTCGAACAGCAAAGGTAGCATTCACAGAAAACAGTCCACGAAAATCGCCCTTACAAGACAAATGACAATTAGAAGGAATAAGCAAAATATACGACACCACAAACATAAAAGGGTTGACAATAGGGGTACCTTTGGAATGGTTAGTGACAAAAAGACCGCTGGATATCAAGGCAACTCTAAAGGTTACAGTATGACTTGACCTGTTAACCAAAAAGCTTACTTTTTGTATTTCTTTATCAAACTATTCCGTTCTTGGTGGTATTTTAGTTGGTATTTACCTTTATATGTACATGCTTTATGTGTGTTATAAAAAATTGTCCATTAATAAACCCAAGGAAGCTTAAGTATAACATGCTTTTATTTACACATATCAGTTATAGTTGGATGATACATGGGAAAGAGGTGTGGTTTATCCTAGAACCGGTTAAGCAGCACCTGACCCGTTTGGCACAGATCGTTCCATGGCGGTTCCTTTATCATCAACCCTTGTATGTTTGTGGTGTCGCATGTTTTAACATATTTGTCTATATCATGTTTGATTTGAAATGCCGCCTTCTGTGAACGCTACACTTCCTGTTCCACCCTTGTGTTTACATTTTGCTTATATATAGTCATTGACCATAGACAACTCAGTAATTCCACGATTTGTATATCCTCCAGTTTCGTATGTGCTGCAGTGTTAAGCTGTTCCGACAGTTAACTTACCATATCAATATAAAAGGGTCAATGTCTCTTTTAAGGTCACATTAGTCATAATTTACCCCCAAACTTAACGCACAAACTAAGCATTCCCTATAACGTCACACAGCCTGGGTTTAAAGGTCAAACTTGACTGTGTTCTGTGACTACTACATTTCCTTTTGGACTTGTATACTCACTTTGGTTTTCTGCGACTGCTTCTGTTTAGTTTTTTTTTTTCAGGACTTATTGCAGGTGTAGCAGGCGGAGGCGGAGTTGCATTAGTTATGATCGTAGTTGTAATAATTATATGCAAACGGTAGGTGTATCATTAAATATACTCAAACAATACGATAGTTCTGTCATTAATAGTATTATGTTTGTTCAATCAGTGACATTTGACTGGGTTTGAGAAACGGTAAGAAGAATCGAAATCAGTAACATACGTTTGGAAATAAGGTGGCAATATTGAGGCTACGGTTTGCGGGGCGCAATAAGAGGCTAAAGGTCTATACTATGGATACTATAATCTTTATAGTGTTGGGAATGTTGCATAAAAAACCCAAACTGTTCATTTGTTCACTTATCGGAGGTATTTTTGTGACGAAAATACTTAAGCTCCAAGTCGTGTGTTTATTAAACAAAATATATATATACTACATGTATGATTGATCTGACATGATTACAGAAAAATTTTAATGTATTTTTCACCCAGTACAGCAAGCATCTATTATAAGGAAAGTTAAATCTGAAAGAGGGTGCAATGCTCTATAAACCATTTTTTACTAGAAGGGGAATAAAAAACAACATTTGTCAAAAATCTAAAATTGTTAAATTCTACACGTTTCGTTCATAGGATATTTTACTTTAATGACTTAGTAAGGTCATTTTACATGGGGAATGGGGAGAAAACATTAATATACAATTATTTATTTTCTTTCTCCAAACCTGGTGATGCCGCTAGTTTTAGAAATAAAACACGATTAAATAGGGCAGTTGAGAAGACACTTTTGTAGATGTTTGGTCTGTTCTGATGTGAAAATGTGTAAAACAGACACAAGATTGGAAATTTGCTCGGTGTCACTTTAATAAATTGGGGACCCATCACATAGAACATAATCATATTGTAATTTGTTGATGTTAAAGGGACACACGGCAATTTTGAAGTATTTATCAAGCATTAACATTAGCATTTCCATTTGTTAACCTGGTAACATTTTAAATTTAAACCTGCTTGCATTACAAATTAAATAAAAGTGTCAGTTTTCATTTTGTCTTCGTTATTCTATCAAATACTTAACTATATTATAGGTGCACTATTATCAACAGTAAGTAATGTGTAAAACAATTTCTTCTGAACTATTCGAATAAATAATCTTATTGATTGTACAAATGCAAATTATGCAGAAAAATTGACCGAACTCCAGAAGTTTTAAACAAATAAAGACTGCATAGTGTCCCTTTAACACAACTTGTTTTCGCATGTATCCAGTACGTGTAGTTTACACGAGCTCATATGACAATCACGCTGCATTATCACTGAAAACATTTTTTACTCTAACTTTGAACGGCACCGTGCAAGCATAACACAAGCTCCATTTAAAGAACTACACATGTGCAAACACTTTTTAAAAGGCTCACACCTCCTTGTGATCCAATGGCATTTAATACGGCTTGACATTCTGAAGTCGTCCGTATCAATTCACTTACAGCTGCTCAAGGGCATGATTCCCATTTGAGGCCTCTCTGAAAAACAATATCAATCCAATGTCAATGATCAAACAGACATAGTTTATCCTTTGTTATACATAATGTAACATATTTAAAAAAGAAAAGAAACAAAGAAGAACTAAATTGAATCAAGTATGAATACTACTTGTGCTCAATTACACGGTTAATGTAATAAAAACATCTCTCATCATTCATTATACATGTAAAATATAATGTAGCCTAAATTGGAGATCCATTAAAAACATTGTTCCACTTTCACAGCATATTTCCAGCCCACGGAATAGTCATTTCTTTTGAGACACACTGGATGCCAGCGTAGTAGCTCCACTTTCTTAAAAGCTTTTAAGTGAAGTATACTTTCTCGAAATTTGGCGCGTTTCTTTTTCGCAACAGAAAGTATCTAGTGAATGTAAATAAATGTAAATTCAACATCACTTCCTCAAAACTCTACTGTACATAAATATGAATCTGACCGATTTCAGTCGAATGTCAATGGCATTTTACATTGTTTCAATGGTAATAAGTACTGATAAAGGTGATCCTTTGAGAGCAACTAACACAATTAAGAGAATAAAGCAGCAGTCTCGGTTTTATTGAGTCTGTTCATGAGAAGTAATGGAAGAAGCAACACTGCTCACGCCTCCTAGCACCGGCTAAAATGGTATTCTACTTAAAAGCCACCTATATTGGGCTCGTTGGTCCCAAAGGACCAGTAAAAAATAACACTACTGATTCGTAGCACGGGGAGACTTTTTACAGCCGCCACACTGCACTAAACGAACGCTAGTGTGAATGTTAATAAGTACTGATAAGTACTGAAGTGATGTTGAATTTACATTTACTTACATTCACTAGATACTTTTATACTTGTATCGGGTTATGTATTCACGAATGTGCGAGAAAATGGGATAACATAACGATATAGAGACAACGCTAACAATTTACATTCATGCATCTGAAGGGTGGGGGTGGAGGGGGTTTCTAGTTTCCTTACCCCTTCCTTGTTTTCGGTATGCAAGCTCCATTTACCCCACCTACCGTACTTGGGTGGGGATGGGGGGGGGGGTGGGGGTGCGGGTGACATTGATAGCATTTCTACTAGTAATTGTTTTATTCCACGAAACGTTCTACAGTTTACAGTACATCCAGTTAGTGGAAAGATCGGAGTACACGAAAAACACTTATTGTGATTATGAACTTTCTATTATACAGTATACACCACTTTTTTATGCACTATATTTGGCCAATATCTAAATACGTACGATCTAAAAGTGGTGTATACTGTTAATTAACAAACACATTTTAATGACAAAACAAATACCTTGATAATGGACCTCTAGCAGCAGACAGTAATCCCAAATCCAATTTGCACCAACATGGCAATTTATGTCACGTGTCAAGTTATGTCACGGTGGCCTGTCAACAACAGTTGACACATAATGGGACGTTATTTCGTCCGGTAAGGTATTCGTTTTTACATAATCTACGGTATGAAACACTGTACGTGTGTTGTTAGACTCCATAGGTACCCGTAGTGCTCGCCGACGTAGCGCCCAATTTCAGGTGTAAAAAAATTGCGTCTGTTTTAATTGAAAATTCGTAAAATAGTCCTTAAAATACAAAGACATAGTCCATGTTCGCAGAGTAAAAATGCGAACAGAACTGATATGTTATAGGTCCGTGGCGTTCCTACAGATGCTGAACAAAATACTAATTATGTCAATCAGCACGCTATTATTAACCACATTGTAACTATAACAGTACCCAGACGTATAAAAGAGCAACTCTTTTGGGTTAGAAAAGTAGGCATAACAGTCGAGCAGGAATATGGCATTGGTGACGTGATTTACAAACTTCGTAAGATCCTAGGTCATGATCACTTCCTTCTATCTTTGTTAAACTGCATGCTTGGTGGTGGACTCACTTACAGTTCACCACTATGATTTCATCTGTAATTGTGGGATGACTGGACAGGCTGTGTACCCTATGATGACGTCTACCTAAAGTCCAAAAGGACGGTGACGTTTGATGTTTGTCTCCAATATTGTCTTGTCTTGCCCTCGATGGCTTATTCTCTTGTTGCTCTAGCTTCTGCCAAGTCATTGAGTACAGTCTTTGTGGCTTTCTAGGCTATTGCTTTTTGTATGTATTAATACACGAGCATCTTTGTGTTTTACTTATAGTGCCTATTAATGCTGCTTGTTGTTTAGAGAGTCGTTCATGGCGGGGTTTTGTTTATTTACCCAGTCCCGTTTATTGGGATGACACTAGGGTAAGTGTGAGGTTTGGTGCACCCTAGAACCTGGTTTATAGCCCCAGCTGCCTGTTTTGCCACTGACCGTTCCAAGGCGGTAGCCTTTTTGTCAATAATTGTTGTGTTTGTGACGTCATATGCCTTTATTCCTTCTTAACATTGACATTCATATTTGTCTTTTTGCGTGTTTTGGGGTTTACTGTGTTCTGTGAAAGCTGCATTTCCTGTTCGACTTTATACTTATTCACAGCCGAACACAGTCAGAAATATAAAAGAACAGGATATGTAGCATTCAAGGACTACAGTCAATCAAAAGCACGCATAGAAACAATCAATACTTACAGTGATGAATAAAGGGCAAGATATGACTTCACAAACAAAAGAGTTGATAATAGAGCTTCCGCAATCAAAATAAGTATTTACTATAAACTCGTTGTTGTAGGGATGAGATGGATGAGACGCTTTACATTACGTACTGTATAATATTTTGTTTATACATAAGTTTTGAAAAAGAAATGTTTCGCGAATTAGTAATTAGATTACTAGGTCATTGTGCCCTTATATTTATGTAATTCGCCTAACAAAACTGAAATAAATATGAAACATTTTTGCCCCTCGTTTTACACATTTTTCTTGGCTTTTTGATGACCTTGACATTAAAATACCAATGTTACATAAACGTCAGGTCAAATATGGTACACAACTGACCTCAACACAAACTTTGTATACTATGGAATATATAACTGTACATGTAGGACAATTACTAAGATTTTACCTTGATTTGGATCACGTTGATGACATTGTCATTGACATTAAAAGTCGTATGTACACCTTGTCAAACTTGGGACACAAAGTCATGCAGGCCGAGTTTAAAAACAAAGGCTTTTTATTGACCTACTTCTTGTCCTACTTCTTGAAGTAATTATCTAGTAAAGACTCATTGTTTACTTTGGAGGCCTCACTACACACTACAATTGTACTATAGTGTCTACTATGAATACGGTGTACTTGGCCATTCTGAACATGCCAAAAGTAACTTTCTATATGAATCACAGTTATTTGCCCACACAAAAAGGTATTAAATATTGACCACGTTGTATTTTCCAATTTGTGTATTGTCATCTATTGCTCTACTTAGGGCATTCACTATAGAGCTTGTAACATAATTCCTAAACATTCATGAAAACCGTCATATGTCGGTGATGTTATCGTCTAATTGCTGCACATTCAATTTAAGTTAAATGTTCATCCCACCTGCAACAACAATAAACAAATATGTGAACAATTATCAAAAATATTTGAAACCAAAGAATAAACTACTATATGGCGCAAGAAATATCCTACCGTGGGTTTCAAGGCAGCTAATTGTGTAGTGAGATGTGAAGGTTGTATATAAACTGACACTAATGTCATGTTTGATGTCATTGGCTTTCTTTTGACCTCGATAACATTATTCTCGAACCTGTATGTACATTGTAGCCTTTAAGAACGTAAAATGACCAGTTAAAGCACTACAAATTTTACATAACTTTTTTAATATGATCAATTAGCAAAACTGCAATATTACGTCATAACACCCGTGACATATATATGACGTAAATCAATTGGACGTTTCTTTAATAATTAAATTGTAAAACAGTTATAAGTCTTAGTCAGTGTTATGAAACATATGCAGGTGTTTGCGTACGTGTCGATCAAACTCTGTAGGCATACAGCATATTAATAAAAATATCGAATGATTTCACTAGGCAGAGGACTAGACGTGAACAAGAACGAGAAACAACACTCCAACAACAGGAAGACAATGCGTATACAGAACTGTCTATGACATCCAGGGGAAATACCTATGACCAGATTGACCAGGGAGGCACTGGGACGTATACAGACCTTACTGTGTCTTCCAGGGAAAATACCAACGACCAGACTGACCAGGGAGGCACTGGGACGTATACTGACCTAACTGTGTCTCCCAGGGGAAATACCTATGACCAGATTAACCATGGAGACAGTGCGTATACAGACCTAACTGTGTCCTCCAGGGGAAATACATATGACCAGATTGACCAGATTGACATGCGTAGTGTAGGCAACGCCCGTCTGCAACAGGACAGCGACCCTGCACATCAATATTCGAACATAAATAGTACCAATCCAAACTATGAAAACCCAGACTTTTGAACGGCTACTTTTATAGGTAGGGATATTTTAGATTTAAATAAATGTTGATACCAAATAAAACGTAATTCCAGGGTTTGTGCATAATAATTAATGTAATGAGTGGCATTGTTTTCAAAGTTTGCATGCTTATTACGTGCATCCAATGATGCAACAAATGAAAATCCTGTTGTCAATGTGTAAACGTGTAGAAAATAGTAAAGACACCTTAATATATTAAATCAAAGTAATGAAGTTAATGTTAAAAAATGTTTCCAAATGGCAGGTGTTTGTGTGCAGATGGCATATATTGATTAGTTTGTTTACTGGTTTACGTCTGTATGGTGTCCATAATCTGAATCTCATTAATAATTATAAATAAATAGTTATCTCGAGCTGCTTAATGTGTTCACTGTAACAATGTTTTTGTAACACTCTTCTTATTAAAAGCAGAAATCACTATTTTATTTCAGACAAGCGGAGTCAACCAGGTTATGACGATCATAAACAACTTTACCATAACAGTGAACATTAAACGAATAAAAAAAAGAAAGATATAAAAATCGGACAGGGAAAGTAGCATTTAATGACGACAGTCAACCACAAAACACAAAACAAACACGCAAACAGACAAACGAGAAGGCAAAAGTAATAAAAAATGCAAACGACATCACGAACACAAAAGGGTTGACAATAGGGCTTCCGCCTTGGAACGGTCAGTGGCCAAAAAGGCCACAGGAGGTTTAAATCAGGTTCTAGGGTGCACCAAACATCACACTTACCCTATTGTCATCCCAATTAATCGGGACAGTGTTAATAAAGAAATCCACGCCATGAAACATTCTCTAACAAACAAGGCTGCGTTAAAAGGCAATATAAGTAAAACACCTAGATGCTCGTGTATATATAAATACAAAAAAAAGCCTAGAAAGCCACATTGAAGGTACTCGATGACTTGGCAGAAGCTAGAGCAACAAGAGAATAAACCATTGAGGGCACGACAAGACAAGACCGCGGACAAACATCAAACGCCATCGTCCTAATGGGCTTTAGGTAGGCCTTATCATAAGGTCCACAGCCTGTCCGGTCATCGTACAGTAAGCGTAGAGGAAAGCGTAGTGGCGAACTGTAAAAGGGTCCACCACCAATCATGCAGTATGTTGCAAAATGATAGGGTCATAACCTCTTTTGATAAATGTTTTAACAAGTTTAACAAAGATAGTATGAAAGTGATCGTGACAAAGAATCTTACGAAGTTTGTAAATCACATCACGATAGAAGTCCGGTTGTGATAGTCCTTGTCGCAAAATAGTCCTTAAATTGCCTTTATATTTGGAAAGAAGATCAGGGTTACGATATTAAAATTTTGCAAAGGTTTTACGAAGTTTATGGTAACGATAACCCTGATGGGGTAGCTTTTTAGTTATACAAAGATTACGAATATTAAAGTCTTCAACTCTAGTACAAGCTCTTGAAAAACGAATAAATTATGACACATAGACCCCATAAGAAGTTGCTCGGGGAACATCCCCATCGAAGTGGGGATAATTAACAATGTCAAAATTAAAATCATCTCTGTTGTCATAGATTTACTTAACTTTGGGTGACCTAAGACATCAACTGGTGTTGCGTGGTCGTTAGAAAATAGTGGTGTTTAAGAAAACGTATCCATTTGTAACGAAGGTTGTTTGCTTATGTACCTGATGTTGAGCTTAAGTGTCATGCTTTATGTTGTTGTTATATAATGTATAAACAAATATTTTTAACTAAATATTTTTAACTAAAAGGTTGAATACTAACACAGTTTTTCACTTAAGCAACAAACACAAACAAGAGATAAAAGTAGAGACTCGGTTTTATTAAGTATAATGTTCATGAGAGGAATTGTAAAGTGCAACACCTCTAATGCATATTAGCACCGACTTAAGCGATATTCTACTTTAAAAACAAACAGATTCGTCAGCATCGATAGCTTGTTTGTCGCGCTTTGGAATATACTTAGTTCAGAATAGGTCTCTCAATGACATGAGTTTTACCGGTCAGATGTTGTAGGTACAAACAACATGTACTGCTACAAAGTTCGAGACGTGTAACTTAAACAATAAAAGTTAGTGTTCCGCAACGTTTGTTTTCAACATGAAAGTTTACCTACCATATGTGTACCAATATGGAAAACCCATTCAGATCAAATCCAGATAAAGTCTATTTCCAAGACAATTGATTATATTGTGTCATCATTAAACGTGTTACATGTATATTATATATATATAAAGCTGTATGAAAATAAGCACAATTTTCATCGAAAATTAATTTTAAGGTACTTTTGTGACTTTACTTTTATTATTTAAGCTTATATTGCCATTGTATTATCATTGCCGGGAAAATACTTCTGTGTTCTGTGATAACATTCATACATCAGTTGTAACTGCAAACTAATATGCCGCATAATTAAGAAATTTGAGAAGACAAAACCCATGGCTTACCGTCTGAAAGTGTCCAGTGAGCGTTCTAAAAAAACTCATACAGTTGAATATTTTCTCCCAACAACAATATGGTGGCAGGCAAGCACCACACACTCATGTACTCTCTTTCACTGTCTCTCCTCCACACACATTCTGGCCCTGTATGTCTTGACTTTTCCTTGTTTTTTACTTATTAGGGTGGGTATATATAAATTATGTAGGATATCAGATGCAATATAAACGGTATACAGTCGGCGTGCGCCCTCTCCCAAAAAATAAAAATAATAGAAATAATCAATAACATGAGAGAACATGTGTTTTCAACCTCGTATAAGCAAATATCAAATTGTGCTGGGGCTGTTTAGTTTCGTGTTATTTGTTTAAATGTTGCAGTATCCATATATGGTCTGAAATTCAGGATCCGCTTTTAGATTTTGCTGTAACTGTTATTTATACTACTGTGATTTATATGTCGTAAACACAGTAATGCATATACGTTTTTATTCTTTATCTAGGTTTACTGATTATTAGTCAAACAAATGTGGCAGGTTTGAGAAACAATTTCGACAAAATCAGGACATTAACTCATATAATACTGATCACATCTATGTGTATACCATCCGACATTACATTTAGAGACAGGTTTAATAAATACTGAAACGGGAGATCCTTTGGAAGCGACACATAGAAACGAAAATAAAGTAGAAGACTGGTTTTTATCGAGACTGTTCAAGAGAGGTAATTTAAGAAGCAACTATTTTCACACGCCTATCTCAAGCTTTAAGCGTATCCTACCTCAAAGCCAAATATACTGGGTTCGATGGTTCCAAATTACTATTAAAAATAAACTACTGACATAATACTCGCGGCATCCCGTAAGATTTTCTACATAACTTGCATATTTTCGAATCATTACTTATCATTATTTGAATAGATGAAAGCTAATTAAGTTTGCTTATTACTGATCGTTTGTTATAGTGGACCTAATACTTTGTTTAAACCTATTGTAAAAACGAAGAAAAATACTTCAAATTGTATTTCCGTTATTAAATTTGTTTTGTCTTCTATGAAACCTTGCACTAAACACAATTTGTAATTGGTCACCTGGGTTTCATGGATATAATTTAAAAAATAACAACAACAAATTCAACAACAACAACAAAAAAGCACACAATAAGACATGAATGTAATGGTGTTGAATTTCATACCCGTGTTATTTTTTAGCTAAATCTGTTAGGTCTTTTGTAATAAATTATTCAACAAATATGTGAATTGATTGTTTCATACGATAGATTATTAAATTACCTTCATGTAATTCACATATTGAACATTGACAACCATTTCTTTTCTACTATGGTTAATAATATATGTCCTAAGGAACTTCATTTTAACAAAGCTAATATTTCTGATACTAACGCTTTTTTTGCGCCTCTCTATTGAAATGGTGAAATAATTAGCAATATCTATGATATGAGAGATGATTTTAATTTTGATATTGTTAATTATCCCCATTTAGATGGGGATGTTCCACGAGCAACTCCTTATTTGATATATGTGTCTCAACATTTTCGCTTTTCTAGAGCTTGTACTCGAGTTGAGGACTTTAATATTCGTAATCTTTGTATAACTAAAATGCTAATGCATCAGGGTTACCGTTACCATAAACTTTGTAAAACCTTCGCAAAATTTTATTATCGAAACCTGATATAAAAGTAATTTAAGAATTCTACGACAAGGACTCTCACAACCTGACTTCTATGGTGACGTGATTTACAAACTTCGTAAGATCCTTGGTCATGATCATTTTCATACTATCTTTGTTAAACTTGTTAAAAAGTTTATCAAAAGAGGTTATGACCTATCATTTTGCAACGCACTGCATACTTGGTGTTGAACCCACTATGCTTTCCTCTTTTATTGTGCAATGACCGGACAGGCTGTGGACCCTATGATGACGTCTACCTAAAATCCAAAAGGACGGTGACGTTTGGTGTTAGTCTGCAATCTTGTCTTGTCGTGCCCTCGATGATTTATTCTCTTGTTGCTCTGGCTTCTGCCAAGTCACTGAGTACCTTCTTTTCGGCTTTCTAGGCTATTGTTTTGTATTTATATATAGCATCTTTGTGTTCTATTGAATATATTGCCTATTAATGTTGCCTTGTTGGTTAGAAAATAGTTCATGGCGTGGATTTCTCTACAATGTCCCGTTTTATTGGGTTTGGTGGCTCCTAGAACCTGATTTAAACCCCTAACGGCCTTTTATGCCACTGACCGTTCCAAGGCGGTAGCCTTATTGTCATCCCTTTCTGTGTTTGTGACGTCATATTTCTTTATTCCTTATTGACGTTGCCATTCATGTTTGTCGTTTTACGTGTTTTTGGGTTTACTGTGTTCTGTGAAATCTGCATTTCCTGTTCGACTTTATACTTATTCTCGGTTAATCATATCCATATAATCCAGAAGACCAATTATACAATTAGTTCAGTGTACATATATTTGGTATCATCTGCATCTCAACTCTGATTTCCCTATACTGTTATATTTCTTTTGTAGATCTCCTTTTGATAATCTTCATCTTAATACAACGAAATTAGTTATCCATCAATATAAATTGTATTGTAAATATTGCTTTTTGTAAACAAAGAAGAAAATTGTAAAACTGTATATGCGTGTATTACATACGCATTTACAGTTTTACAATTTTTTTCTTTATAAAACAAAGTCAAACAATGACTGATTAGATAAAACATTTTATAAAAATACGATGTTTAGGAAAATGGCTTTGTTGGTCCCAAAGAACCAGTGGGATTTGTAGTGACCAAACTTTTATATTGCCACGAATGCGAAAACAAATTGAAGTTTGATAATTTCGAGATGAAATACAATCTGCTGATTACGACAAAACAACAAAATGCTCTTTTAATTTTATGCCTTATAATCAAAGTGTATTCAGAAAAAAATCGGCAATGTCATCGAGAAGGGTAATATTGTTTTTTATTCACCGTAACTTCTGAAATACTATTTTCAATGAACTACAAGTAATTTCTAATCAAGTGATATACTTTCCATAGCAACTTTTTGATAAAAGAAAGGAAAAAAGGCAAATTAAGTTGTTCTGACTAAGGGTCGTGTGATAAAACTCTCTTCGATCGGATGACTAAGATATAGTTACAAAAGAAACGTACGTTATTACTGAATGATGAGACAATACTTGTTTGTTGTTGGATCTTAGAAAAGTGCTTTAGCATCCAATTCGGTCAAGTGAAATTTGAGCTGTGTACAAGTGTTAATTTTTAGAGTATTTTATGATGTTTAATGCCATGTCGAGAAATTGTGAGCAACACGTAGGTAGTACTATTTAACGCAAGCTAAGATGCACCTCGTCCGACTCAGTGAATTTGAAGGAGGATTTGTACGTCCATATTGTAAGAGTTAATTACAAGGATACATATATTCTCATGCATAACTAACAGAGTGTCTTAAGAGTAATTTATTTTAAATAATAAGAGGATAACTATTTCATAGTTAATATATTAATTTTTCCCATAGGACAAAATGTGAATTGTTTATAAATTGCCAATTATTCAGTCATTGTCATTCTGTTGAAATGTTCTCATAACAGTTAAATGTTATTATAATATACCAATATGCTAGGCCGCATCCGTCTATTCCCATCAATCTTGAGGGACTGAAGCTATTTATGTGAGGATGCAATGCTACGACGACCAGTTGAATTTCATTTCATGTACACTTGTTTACGTTTGTTTACATTTGGGAAGCATGTGTGCGCGCACCACACGTTATTTAGTTTCATGTATTTGTAACGAAATTCAGTATGTCGCGCAACATTCTTGTAGAAATCAATCATAAAATCATTTACCATTCTGCAAAGTTTAAATGAAGCATTCGCCGTTTTGTAGCCTAAAAGTAGATATACAAATCGAACAGGAAAAGTAGCTTTTAATGACGACAGTCAACCAAAACATACACAGAAACAAAGAACAACTTTAAAGATGAATAAAAGGCACGATAAGACATCACAAACTCAAAAGGGTTGACAATAGGGCTACCGCCATGGAACGGTCAGTGGCAAAAAAGCCGATGAGGTTTAAACCAGGTTCTAGGGTGCACCGAACCCCACTCTATCCCTACTGTCACCCCAATAAACAGTACAATGTAAATAAAGATATCCACGCCAGGTTATAATCTATAACAAAAAGGCAGCATTAAAAGGCTATATAAATAAAACTAATACATGACATATAATAAAACAAAAGCCTAGAAAGCCACATAAAGTAAGTACTTATTGACTTGGCAGAAGCCAGAGCAAAAAGAGAACAAACCGTTAACGGTACGACAATGCAAGAGTAAAGACAAACATCAAACGCTACCGTCCTATAAATATTTATGTAGTCTACACGTCATCATAGGGTCCACAATCAGTTCGGTCATCTCACATTCAAAGAGGAAAAGCATAGTGGCGAACTGTAAATGAGTTGTAAAATGATAGGGTCATAACCTCTTTTGATAAACTTTTTAACAAGTTTAACAAAGATTGTATTAAAGTGATTATGACCAAGGATATTCGTTAATATAATCAGCCAAATTGGTCGCTTTCTAAAATGTCATTAAATGTGTTTGGTTTCTTCATCCGATTTCGAAGTAACGCGTTCTCGGCTATATTTGACAATGTCCGTGATAGTTCACCTCTTTACGTTGGAGTCTGAATTTCACCAAAGTGACTTCGGAATGTGACGTCACATCGCATACTTGTGACTTCACATTTGCCTTCTCTGATTATAAAGACAAAAGTAGATATAAACATCGAACAGCAAAAGTAGCATTCAAGGACGAAAGTCAACCACAAACATACAGAGGAGAAACACTTAAGGAAAAACTGGATCAATGAATGTCATACAATCCCTATGGGATGAAAATATAACAATATTAATTGGATGTACGGAGATACTATCTACGGCCGCCACACGGCACAGATGGTTGCATTTCTCTTAAAAGGCGAAATAACTCTCAAAGTAAGCATTCAGCTTTTTAGTGATAAACAACAACAACAATTAGAATGTCCTTCGATTCTACGGAAACCATGGGGGTGGTATATATATATATATTTATATATAGCAGTTTTATTTCAAATAGTTTGCGAATAACCCAACGGCATAAACATGGTTCGTTTTTATTGACAGTTAGTACAATATACCTTTGTAATCAGAGTGCTTTGGAAAAAGAAAGATTTAAGATGTATGTGCGTTATGGTCAGTTGGTATGCTTTGTAATATATCTATGTATACCGTTTAAGCGTTTCGCCGGTATTAAGTTTGTGTGCTTATATGTGTAGATTTGAATTAATTTGAAAACAAAACCACAAAAGCCAACCAAACCAAACTGTTATGATATGCCAGCATCGCGTGAACGTATCGTCGACAATATAGTATTAGTTTCGCTTTTGCTTGATTTCTGTGGTTACACGTCATAACTGATGAATTAACTTTAAACAAAAGCGTAAACAACATTGCCAGAACTGGACAACAATGGATTGTAGATGGAACACGCAGCAGACATTGCTTATTGTTTTTACAATTACGTGTTTACTTTGAAAATACTTACCCTTTGTCATCCATGTGTTTTAAAAGAAAATATTCAATGCGTATGCTTTAGCGGTCAGTTGTCATGCTTTGTAATTTGCAATCCATGTAAACCGATTACGTGTTTGACGTGTTTGACCGGAGCAAAATGTGTGTTCATGCCTGCGGATTTTCATTAACCATAAGTAATAATTCATTCATTCATTCAGGCAGTCAGTTAACATCATTGTATTGCTTGCTGTGTTTGCGAAATACAAACCTTCTTTTGTATTTTTTTACTTTCTGCCATTTAAGATCATTACACTGTCTATCAAAAATACAACACATTAAACGTTATTTTGTTTCTAGCTGAGCTTTATTTCGACCTTTATATCTACTTTTAGACCAGAATTATTTTTCTGGCTAAACATTCGAGATTTGATCAGAATTACTATTTTCTTCAATGTTGTTAGTACATAATTTATTTTGAGACACAAAGAGAAATTAAATGTACATTTTAACAATCGAGTATACAGCATGGATTGCAGACTCATAGCTATTGCATTGTATCGAAATTATACACTGTACTGAATAATATGCGCATCGATCAGACGCTCATGTATGGGTTGTTGTTTTCGTTTTATCCACGCATATATGCTTATTCTTGCTATGACCTTAAACTTAATTTCGTGATGAGTAGTTCCTGTATGCAGTCGGAACTGGTTCGTTGTAAACCGCTATTCATTTCCCATAGGACATAATGCAAAGCTATTCGCTACGTCTGTCCTGAAATCATGGCTGCATACTTTGTTGTTACTTTACTATCTTGAAACAATAATATACATACATTTGCTAGCTCATTTCATCACTCATATTTATGCGAACCTTATAAAAAACACAAACTGCATAAACTGTCGACCATAGCGTGTGATATTCTAGTCACATACGATTGTAATTGGAATGTAATGTCATATCAAAATTGGGCGGGAAAATATGCAGTGTAATAGACCATATCATACAGACAGACGTACACGTACACGATTTTAGAATTCGCTGTCGCCTGTTATTATAAAGTCCTATAGTCGCTCTCCATAAGTTTAGGTCATTACCGATGGGGATACATTATAACGTCAAATATAATGAAGAGCGTCAATCGGACCAATTGCAAGTGTGTGGGTGTGAACAGGAATTAGACGATTCTAATTCACCGTTTCGCTGTATTTTTCTACATAAAATGAATATGTGCAATTCATTATTTATAGCTATTTGAATAGCAAAAGAAATTTGCATAATATGCATGAGTATAGGGCATCGATGAGTATAGTGCACCAATACTATATTTAAACTTATGTTGAATTATAAAGAATAACTGTTAACCTCGGAGTTCATTTCTTCGATATGTAATATGCATGCAGTTTCAGATTTAAAACGATATTGGACTAACGAATTGATATCCTAATTTAACGTTTAATATGAACTTCAATGCGTTTGTTTTATGCTCCATTTGCAAAACTCCTGTTTCATTGTGTAATGTGTATGTAAAATACATGGGAAATGGATCAAAATGTTATAATTTAGAAAGAAACATGTGGTTTGCGCCCTAAAACTTGATTTAAACTCTAAGCGGACTGTTACCCTCAGACAGTTCCAATGCGGTTCTCCTATTGTAAACTTTGTGCTCGGCCGTTTCCAAAGGTCCATTATCATACACTTTTTTTATAGCAGAGTGGCGTTGCTTGTCCAGTGTGGCGGCAGTAAAACGTTTTTAATCAGTTTGCAATCAGTACTGTTATCCATTCGATCTTTGGAGATCGCTGAGCCCGATACTTATATTTAGTTATCGGTGGTACATTTTCAATTTCTTTTGTTTTCTTACATAATTTTTGATTCGGTGGTTCCACTACTCCGGCCGATAATAGGCTCTGGGTATTGTTTAACCACTCATAGGATATGTTGTCTGCTTTTTAATTTAGTCTTTTGGCTGTTACTTGTGATACGCAGGCTTCATAACCGCTGTTCCCAACTAAATGCCATTATGTTTATTTCGCTCTTCGGGGCATTTAATTTTATTAGATACTGGGACCATACACCGTACGACATGGGGAAGTAGTGCACTCCATGTCCACCGCCATATGCATGCCATCTTCTGGATGGTTTAAATTGTGTACTATTGATTTTATGAATATTGAGTTCTGCTCAACCCGGGGCTAGAGGGCGTGAGCGGTAGCTAGCATAATTTCACTACCGCTCATGAACAGTCTCAATCAAACCGAGACTGCAATATTTCGTATGTGTCGTGCTCGGCCGTTTCCAAAGGTCCATTATCATACACTTTTTTATAGCACAGTGGCGTTGCTTGTGCAGTGTGTCGGCAGTAAAACGTCTCCATGCGCTTGCAATCAGTACTGTTATCCATTCGATCTTTGGAGATCGCTGAGCCCGATACTCATATTTAGTTATCGGTGGTACATTTTCAATTTCTTTTGTTTTCTTACATAATATTTGATTCGGTGGTTCCACTACTCCGGCCGATAATAGGCTCTGGGTATTGTTTAACCACTCATAGGATATGTTGTCTGCTTTTTAATTTAGTCTTTTGGCTGTTACTTGTGATACGCAGGCTTCATAACCGCTGTTCCCAACTAAATTCCATTATGTTTATTTCGCTCTTCGGGGCATTTAATTTTATTAGATACTGGGACCATACACCGTACGACATGGGGAAGTAGTGCACTCCATGTCCACCGCCATATGCATGCCATCTTCTGGATGGTTTAAATTGTGTACTATTGATTTTATGAATATTGAGTTCTGCTCAACCGGGGCTAGAGGGCGTGAGCGGTAGCTAGCATAATTTCACTACCGCTCATGAACAGTCTCAGTCAAACCGAGACTGCAATATTTCGTATGTTTCGTGCTCGGCCGTTTCCAAAGGTCCATTATCATACTCTTTTTTGTATATTTGTAGTGTCACATACTTTGCTTTTACTTTTCATTTATATTGTTGTTTGTTTGGAATACATCGTTTTGGTTGACTGTACTCTGTGAATGCTACATGTTCTGTTGTATACTGCTGTTATTCCTGCTTTTCCATTTTTCTCAAATACCATGTAAATTATGGGCTAGATTTGAAACTGTTCGCGACCATATGTAGCCCTTTAAACCCCATTAAGTGGCTTGCATTTGCGGAGCCAGACATAATTGTAGTAATCGACACGTTGTCTAATGGCGATTTATATATTTGCCAAAGATAAACCCAACATCCTCATGCATAGGAAAGTTACAGCAAGGAAAAAAATTGTTCCAGACAAACAGATCGCAATGTCACTATAGACAGGGATAATATTGAACGTATTCCAGGTATTGTGAAGCAAAGGTGTATATTGCGTAACACTGAACCTTTGTTTGTCCAAGTCATAATTAGATTTTAACGTTGAACGCCATCTATCTTTTCAAGCTTTAATTGCCCAGAAAGGGCGTGTTACCTTATGTTTAAAACACATGATTAACATACACGCATTATCATGTAGTATCCTATTTCCCGATCATCACTTATCTTTGAATCATTTAAAGGGACACAAGGGCAATCTTGATTGTTGTAAAACTCTCGACGTCCCGTTAGTTTTTCTACATAATGTGCATATTTGCATATATCATTAATAATAATTATTGAAATACTGCAATGCCAATTGCTTTTACATATTACTAGCTGTTGATTACATTGCACCAATAATATATTTAAACACATGGTAGAATAGGAAGAAACAATAACAACTTCAAAATTCACTCAATCATATGCAAGCATATTTAAAGTCAAAGCTATACTGGGTTAACACATCGGGATGCTAAGTTTAAAGCTTGATACAAACTTGAAGATTGTCGTGTGTCCCTTTAAATATTTACAAACATAATTCCAACCTTAATGCAAACTTTCAGCAAATTATGCGCACTACTGTTTAAACATCAGATAATTAATGGTACACCAGAAAAAAACACCCACCTATTCTATTGATACTTATTTAAGAGGACACGATTCAGGTTTAAACAGACGTTAACATTAGTACAATTGGCTGTTATCCAAGAAGCTGGGTTCACAATGGTCTGTCTTATCTAGCAAGTTAGCTTCAAGTTCATGTATGTCGAGTTGCACCTTATATATGCCCAGCTCATTGCTGTTTTGATAAACTTGGCAATTAATGCCTTAGTATAAAACAGGACAATTAATAATACTCAGTATATATTATCTGATTTAAATAACGTAACTTAATGTGACAATAACACATACATATAAGATATAAAAAAAAGTTAAACGCTTCCAGATAAGAATCGGTACCCAGTGCATCGAGATAGATTACATTTAGTGATCACGGTTAGTTTACTGATGTTTACTCTAAAAGCTATATCCGACATACAGGTGCTACTGCAGTTAAAGTAGCTATCTCGCCAACAACAGCCACATTTTACAACATATGTAAAACCTACTGACCACGAGGTATATACATAGCTTACATCGTTTGAGAATCAAAACTCTATAGATACAATATAAAAAGCTTTAACCAGCCAGACACAAATTAATTTTACACTTATTCAATAACGGATATTACAAAAACCCATGAATAAACATATACTTTTAAGCGACACATATGCATTATTATATGAGATGAACACCTGGATAGAGTTTTGATAAACTGCTTTTGTAGTGTAATTTTGTCGTAATTTGGCGGGTTATTTTAAAATTTGTATAACAAACTCCTAAAAATCAACAGTTAAACCGTAAAATGCCTTTTCTTTTCCTTTCTGTTTTTTTTTTTTGCAATTAGTCGAAAATGCAGTGGTCTACTTTGTGATTTTAGTTCGTGGATTTATTCAATATGCGATTTATAAACATGGTTAAGTCTTCATAATGGAATACCTTATCAAAAGTCACATTCTCTATATATTTCAGTTCGCTGGGACCTTTAGCTCTTACAGTTTTAGAGATTTTTTTTTTTAAAGATTTCCTATATAACTGTATGAAAAAATGTTACCCCCGGGGCTGGGCCATATTTGACCCTGGGGTCACCATTTTATAAATACTTGGTAGAGGACCCCAAATGTATTATACATGCAAAATATTAGACTTGTAGCTCTTCTAGTTTCAGTGAAAACGAGTTTTTAAAGAAACAAGAGTTTTGCTTAAAAGGGGGAGATAACTCTAATAACAGGAATCAGCTACCCTGTTCACACTGCTATCATGGATTTTTTGTTTCTCTACAAGGTACTCAATAACATGGTACTAGTAAGAATTTGTCCCTTAAGATGGTAACAAAAACGTATATGGCTCACGGTCTATATGCATTAGTTCTGTACCTTTATGCATTTGTTCTGTACCTATATACATCATATACGTAAGTACTGTATGAACATATACATTGGTAGTGTACCTATAGACGTTAGTACTGTATGAACATATATACATACTGTTCCGATATACATTAGTACTGTACCTATATACGTTATTATTAATTAATTACTTAATATCTGCCGTGGTTTGCAGGAAACTGCACGCATCATATGGTAAAAACAAGGCCAATATGGAGAGAAACTCGGCCTGTATGAAAAAACTCGGCCAATATGAAATTCAAGCAATCTGATTGGATAAGCCAACTCGGCCAATACGACCAAGGCTTTGATTTCTTTAAGGACGCCATTTTGAAGAAAAAAACACAACGTCGCAGCTTTTCGATGATAAACTAGTTCGCCTATATAATGTAGACAATCAAAATAATTAAGGTTTGATTATTTGTAAATTCGATTACATCGACTTCGCTGAAATATAGCTATTATCAAGTTCGTGTGTGATTTTCCCACGCGCCATCGAGCGGTAACAGTGGAATATTTTTTGAATCAGATACTTGTTGAGACTATATCTCTTGTTTTTTCTTACCTGTAAATGATATTTAAACATAGGAATAAAGAGAGATATTAAGTAGTTAATTAATAAAAATGTCATTAATTAAGTGTTTTCATATTGGCCCAGTTATTGGTCCTCGGACTGTCATATTGGCCCGCGGCCTTCGGCCTTGGACCAATATGACAGTCCTTGGACCAATATCTCGGCCAATATGAAAACACATAATTAATAACATCATAGTACAGTACTTATATACATTATTACTGTTCCTATATGCATTGGAATTGTGCCTATATACATTAGTACTGTGTCTATATACGTTAATACAGTACGTATATACCTTAGTACTGTGACTATATACGTTAGTACAGTATCTATATACATTAGTACTGTGCCTATACACATTAGTGCTGTACCTATATACATTAGTACTGTGCCTATATACATAAGTACTGTATGTACATATATGCATTTAATAGTACTGTAACTATATACATTAGTACTTTACATATATATATTAGTACTGTACATATATACATTAGTACTGCATTAGTACTGTGCCTATATACATTAGTACTGTGCCTATATACATTAGTACTGTAACTATATAAATTAGTACTGTACCTATATACATTAGTACTGTAACAATATACATTAGTACTGTACATATATACATTAGTACTGTAACAGCATACATTAGTACTGTGCCTATATACATTAGTACTGTACATATATACATTATTACTGTAACTATATACATTAATACTGTAAATATATACATTAGTACTGTAACAACATACATTAGTACTGTAACTATATACATTAGTACTGTACCTATTTGCATTAGTACTGTGCATATATAAACACTAGAACTGTACATATATACTACTGTACCCATTGTTACCTATATTTCAATTTTTACATGTTGAATGTTTATTATTGATTTGGCCTTGTAAGACAGCTAATATTGGAATAGATGTAAACATGTTTACCATTTATGCAAAATTATTTATGCAAATTCTATTATGATGATTTGGACTGTTCTCATTGGACTGTTTCAGTGGGGAATATTTTGGAACATTCTTTGGCAGTATATAAACAGACTCTGGGAGCAGCTCAGCAGTTCAGTTCATTAATGCGTATATATTTTATACTATTTTCAGTACACTAATGTCAACAGAGGCATTTAAAAGCATTTCGGTCTCAGTACTTGTCACATTAATACTTCTTTTTTTTCTATTTTTATATATTGTTTCTTTCAATTGGGAATTTTTGTCTCAAAATTGGGGTGGGTTGGGTGGGTGGGGGAAATGTTTTGGCATTGGGAATATAGCCCAATAACGGCTATAAAAACAGCCCCCAAATAACACTGATTTAAGGCAGATTATACTGTCCGAGGAACTGCATGAATGGATCAGTGATCAGAAAATAATTGCAAGCATCTATTTGTAAAGTTTAAAAAGCTTTGTGTATTGTCTAGCCCACTTTATTGGAGGGCGAGACATTGACATTGGAATCACTTTTCTAATGGTGGCGCCACCTTCAACACATTTTTGTCGCGTACCATCGCATAACACATTTTTAATACTTGCATATCTCAAACACTTTAGAATGGGTTGTTCCCAAAATTCATATACTCATAACAACCGATTACCTTATGTCCCTCTTCATCACCCATCATTGATTGCATGTAATTTATTACAGAATTATGACCCTTTGTTTGACTTAGCATTTTTCACTCTAATATTGTGTAATGACCTGTTAACACATTTTTTCTCAAACATGTTCGAATTGATTGTTCCCAAAAGTCCTGTACACAGTATAACAACTGATGACCTTATGCCCATGTACATCACCCATCATTTATAAAGTTTCATCACCATAGGTCAACGTTTTGCCAAGGCATGAGTTAGGTTGCAGAGTTAAAGTTTTATGAAAAGGGCTATAACTTTGATAGAGTTATTAAAAATGTAAATGGCATTGAACAATTTATAAAGAAGAACTGTACATAGTTGTATGACCATAGGTCAAATACTTTTCAAGTTATGAGCAAGGTTAGGTGGCAGGTTCAAGTTTCATGAAAAGGGACATAACTCTGTCAAAATGTCAGTTGGAGTAATTGGAAATGTGTAACAACATTTCTTTAGGTAAGATGAAGATATGTGTGAAGATTTTCATAAACATAGGTGAAATACGTTTCAAGTTATGGCCAGGGTTAGGTTGCAGGTTAAAGTGTGACGGACGATAGACGACGGACAAAGTGATCCCTAAATGTCTGCCATGCTATGCAGGCGACACAATTATCATTATTTTAATCAATACCATCACTTTGTACTGAATGTACCTTTCGTGTTTTCCTGATTTTGTGCCTGTTTTTTTCTTCTTCTAATATAAAACAGTTGAAGATTATTGTAATAAAGGAATTATTCCAATTGCTCTTGCATCCTCTTAGTCATTTTATACTTACTCCATGAATCATTAATGGAATGAATCAAACTTAAAGGGACACGTGGCAATCTTGATGTAGTTATCGATCATTAAAAATTAAATATGCAACTTCATTTATTGAAGAAACTATCCATCCAAATTACACTGCAAAACCGTTTATCAAAACTTGATCAAAACTTGATCCTGGTGTTCATGTAATATAATAAAGCATATGTACCAATTAGGATAGGGACTTTAAAGGGAGACACGGCAATCTTTATTTCAAAGATCAGCAGAGCTCACGCTATGGTGCGGTGTCGGTCGTCCGTTCGTCCGTCCGTCTGTCCGTAAACTTTTTTTTGCGGCGACTACTTCTCTGAAACTACTGGATGGATTTTCATGAAACTTTACAGGAATGTTGCCCATGATATCTAGTTGTTCTTAGCAAAATTTCACATCGATGTAAAATCAAATATGGCCGCCAAAGCTAAAAATAGATTTTTAAAACACATTTGTAGCGCCTACTTCTTGAAAACTATAAGTGATATTGATATGGGACTTTTTCTAAAATTATCAGCATGACATGATGTTGGTGTTTGTTGAAAATTGTTTTGATTCGACGTTAAACATGGCTGCCAGCGGCCTTCTTTGTGTACATAGAGTTATATACTAAAAAAGTGTAGCGACTAATCCTCTGAAACAACTTGACGGATTTTCATGAAACTTCACAGGAATGTTACTCTTGGTGTTTAATTGATCCTAGCAAAATTTCAGGTCGGCCAGAAATTTAAAATGGCCGCCAAGGCTAAAAATAGATTTTTGAAAAACAAGTTTGTAGCGACTACATCTTGAAAACTATAAGTGATATTGATATGAAAATTATTTTGATTCGACATTAAACATGGCCGCCAGCGGCCATCTTTGTTTACATAAACTTATATAATACAAACTTGTAGTGACTACTCCTCTGAAACAACTTGACGGATTTATATGAAACTTCACAGGAATGTTGCTCTTGATACCTAGTTGATCCTAGCAAAATTTCAGGTCGGCCGGGAATTCAAAACGTCCACCACGGCTAAAAATAGGTTTAAAAAAGATTTGTAGCGACTAATTCTTTTGAAAACTATAAGCGATATTGATATGGGACTTTTCTAAAATGATCAGCATGACGTAAGATTGGTCCTGGTTGAAAAATATTTTGATTCGACATTAAACATATGTGACCATCTTTGTTTACATAGAGTTATATTGTAAAAACTGGTAGCGGCTACTCCTCTGAAACTACTGGACAGATTATCATAAAACTTCACAGGAATGCTGATCAAGCTATCAAAACCTATCAGTAGAGCTTCAAGGTCATTGACCTATTGTTTTAAAACTCATGGCGTCCCGCTAGTTTTTCTGCATAACTTGCATTTGTTCAATCATTAATATTAATTATAAGAATAGTATTAAGCAATTTGTTTTTGTATATTGTTAATTTTTAATATTATTGCACCAATAATATATTAAAACTTACAGTATAATAAGATGAAATAGTGAATACTTAAAAATTTGATTCATTTAAATGTAAACAGGGTAAAAGTAAAAATGATACTGGATGTATAAATCGAGACACCCATTTCAAACACTTCAAGATTGCCGTGTGTCCCTTTAATACAGTGTTAATCCGAATAGAAATCTGCTTGCGTACTATATTTAAAAGGTAATACAATTTATTTGTCAATACTTCTTCGTTGTTCTACCTTAACTTTTAATACATTATTGGTGCAATTTAAGCAACGATATGTAACACGCAAAAGCAGTTTGATTTTGAGCTTTCAAGTAAGAATTATTAATGATTTGCAAGTATCTGTATGTAGAAGATTAATATAATGCAACAAGTTTAAGAAAATCAATATATTGCCTTGAGTCCCTTTAAAGAAAGAACAGAAAATATAACAGGGTTAAAAAAATGTTTGTATCTATTTTATACAGTTAAGCATTCAGCAATTACATGTACATGTACATTAAGTTATTTCAATAGTATAATCATCATCACCACCAAGATATTCTTCCACGACAATGTCTCAGCGATGCATCACCATCTTACTAATACTTAAACACAACTGTAACATGTACTAGTAAACAAGGTGGAATTTAATCTCATTATTCATCATAACAGATCAATGTCAGTGTCTGAATCAGTTTGACAGAAAAGGCCATCTCAATACAGATACTTAGAATTTCGCAGACTTCTATCTTTCACAGTTCATTGTCTTTATGATATCAAACTACGTGTAGTAGAAATAAAACTGTAGAATATTAAGAAGCAGTGTCTGGTCAACTAGCTCAATTGGCAGAGCATTGGAATGAGTATCACGGGTCCAAGTTCTGTTTGCACATGTTTCAAATCTTGTAACATTTGTTGGCGATCCGTAAAGGACTGCTAGTCTTAATCCATAAAATTCAGTCACAAATAATTGTATTTCAAATTGCTATGGGAAGATGGTAGAATCACTATAAGCAACTTTTCTGGTATGTTAGTTTATAGCTCAGTAAAGCATCTAACTGGTAGTCAATAGTCAGCATATAAATATTCCTGAGACGCATCATTAGTGGAATAGACTTTATTACAGACATGCAATCTGGGAAATGTTCCAAGTCATACACCTTCAGAGGTCTGTCTGGAATATATCTGCACTGTTTCGAGTCCCCTGAAATGAAATAGCAAAAAATATGTAAAAACACAAGACAGAAATGATGATACCTATGAACATGCATAAACATCATATTAATATATTTAAAATGTAGCCACACTAACGAAAAAAAACAACAAATAGGTATAAGGTCTACCTGCACACTCGGCAATCTTAATCAAGCAGGTTAGGATTTTGGCTCAATGTACTCCGACCGGGTAAGTCAAATGTCCATAATGCAAATTGTAGATAAAACACGGCATATTCATAATTTCGCCAACAATTTACAGGAAGCATCGGTATAATGTATAGTTATACATTTCGTATTTGTGTTCCGGTTTGATGATTTTTGACGGAGTTATAGCCCTTTGACATTTTCAGTTTAAATATGTTGTCGCCGCTACTCCTCCTAAACTACTTGTTGGATTTCGCCGAAAATGTACAGAAAGCATCGGTATAATGTCTAGTTGTACATATTATTATTTTTTGTGTTCCGGTTCAATGATTTTTGACGGAGTTATGGCCCTTTAACGTTTTCACTTACAATTTGTCGCCGCTACTCCTCCTAAACCGCTTGTTGGATTTCACTGAACATTTACAGGAAGCATCGGTATAACGTCTAGTTATGCAAATCGCGTTTGTGACCTGGATTGATGATTTTTGACGGAGTTATGACTCTTTGACGTTTTCACTTTAAATTTGTTGTCGACGCTACTCCTCCTTGGTATGATGTCTAGTTGTGCATATCCCGTGTACGTTTTTGTTATCCAAATATGTTCCCTATCGACTTCCAAACATAATATTAACTAGATTGCGCACTGGGGGAGACATCTGTTTTTCTAAAAAATCAACACTAGTTTTCATTTCCATTTCATTTTATTTTAATGAGTTGAGCTCGCAATGAGGCAGTGCCTTATTCATATTACATTAATTAAAACAATCAGTCGTTGTGAAGCACTGTGATCTAATGGTAAAGCGTTGGACGCATGATCGAAAAGTAGGGGGTTCGATCCCCGCCATGACCATATGTGTTGTGTCCCTGAGCAAGACACTTTATATGTATTTGCTTAGTACTGGTTCTACCCAGGAAGACATCGAGAGTGATTAAAATAAGTTCAGAGAGCTTTGGTTACAATCGATATAAACTATATAAGTTTAAACTGACTCCCATAGTAACACGTATTACAAAAATACCCCCACCAAGATAATTTTAATTAAATGTTACCCACACCCTCTAGAATAAAAATGCAAGTGTTACCCACCACAACCATACACATGTGTTGATTATATTGTACCAATGATATATTTATTATACATAAGGTAGACTCAAATAAAATAATGAAAAACTAACAAAGTCACAAAAATATATGCAAACATATTTACGGTGAAATTTGTTCTGGGATCATCTAATTTTACAGCTTGATACTAACTTCAAGATTGTCGTGTATCTCTTTAAATATCTACAAACATAAAACCAACTTCAGCAAATGACATACGCGACTGTTTAAACATCAGGGCCCTGTTTTATTAAACATCTTACGATAAGTCTTACATTTTAAAATCATTATGTTTGTTTACCAAAGCATTTAATGTAGACAATTATGTGTGCAGGTAGTGCATAAATATCACATGTATAAGAAAATAAAATGAAATCACGTTTATTTTATATCTGTAATTTATAGTGAGCATTTACGAAATTGATTTACGATCAAAATGGTCGTAAGTTGTTTCATAAAACGGGGCCCAGATCTGCATCGCACTCCATATTTTACACCAGCAAAAACACCCACCTATCCAATTGATACTTAGGAGAACATGTTCTGTTCAGGTTTAAATAGACATTAATTAACATTACTCAAGTGGCTGTTCACCACGGTTGAACACTATATACACAAACATCACGTGTCACGAATGGAGTACTTTACATAATAACGATTTTACATAATTATTTGATATTCAACATCCATACTTTGCATGCAATGTTTACATCCGGGTATTAAGTAGTTGTGTACAATTTAAAAGTGAATCGACTTAACATTTATCTTACACAAATTTATTGTGCTTGTTTTAAAATATATAGGATTCGTGAAGTCAGAATGGATACACGGAAACAACTTCTATTGGGTCTGGCATGGTTTATATGTTTCAAGCCAGGTTAGTTATCTTCTTAAAACTTCTTCAAATTAATACTGTACCTATATGCATTAGTACTGTACCTGTATTCATAAGTAATTCTCCTAAATACATTAGTACTCTACATATATAAATTAGTACTGTGCCTATATACAATGCAATGCATTAGTACTGTATGTATATACATTAGTACTGTACCTATATACATCAGTACTGTGATTGTTTACAATAGTATTGTGCCTATATACATTAGTACTGTACCTATGTACAATAGAACTGTACCTATATACAATAGTTTTGTATCTATATACAATAGTACTGTGCCTATATACATTAGTACTGTACCTAATGTGTATAGGTAAAGTACTATATATGTACAGTACTAATGTATATATGTACAGTACTAATGTATCTATGTACAGCGCTAATGTGTATATATACGGTACTAATGTATATACGTACAGTACTAATGTATACATATACAGTACTAATGTATATATGCACAGTACTAATGTATATATGTACTGTACTAATGTATATCGGTACAGTTCTAATGTATATAGGTACAGTACTAATGTATATAAAACAGTACTTATGTATGTGCATACAGTACTAATGTATATATTTTTTATTACGAGCCAAAATACAGGCAATTTCTTATATACTTACCATGTACTTTTTTTTATCATACAACTACCAAAACATTCTTATTTATTTAATAAAGAAAAAAATCTAAAATATTTCGTCCCCATACTGTCTTTTAACGAAATACGGAGATGTCGCGGATAACTATATGTTGTAGTGACAATATGCGAAAAAGTCGCTTAGTTAAGGAGTTAGCTGGGACCAGCTAGAAAATGGGCTTATTATATATCAAATGAAAGGTAATTATGTGTACTAAACAATCCCACCAAAATTACTTGCACAAAGTGGTACACTTTTTTTTAAAATGGCGCCTGAACACCACAACCCATAAATAACAAATTTCAGCAAAATATTAGCTACCGACTAAAATTATAAGTTTCAGAGAAATGATAGCTCATTTTTCGTTAACAAATGTATATAAACATCTTCCTACGTACGTAAAATAACTGTATATGCTATATTTCATGTTTTACTAAAAAATATTTCTGAAATATAAGGAATAAGACTATACTTAAAAAATATCGATTTTTTTTTTAAAATAGGACAATTATATTTTGTTTAATACATGTTCACGTGAAATTAATTAATCAATTCATTTTAGTTCAGTAAGAAATGTAATAAAATACGTAAGAACAGATTTACTACAAAAGAAATAATATAAAACGCATAAACTTTCTCAAATTATGAAGAAACATTCCTACTCCGATTTTATATTTTAATGCTAAAACATGCTACTAATCATATGAAAGTCTTTATCTGTTGTTGTTGCGTTAAAGTTACTGTTATACTGTTATATTATGCAATATATTGATACTATACATGATTTCAAATATCACACACATATTTTAAAATATGTTTGATTATCCAAAATGATTTTAAACTGTATATAAAGGGAGATAATTAATCAATGGCGTTGTACTAATCTTATTAGTTTCTTAATGGAAATATAAATTATTCACTTATTAATTAGCTGTACTCAATATTCTGTACAATATATACATGAACCACTCTGATTTTAATGTTGGAAAGATACTTTAATACTCCTTTTTTGCTGCGATCAAGACGGTTGTATAATTATATAAGTTTAAGAATGTACTATGCACAGCCGATCACTTGCGATGTTCACAACGCACACCTTTTTTCCCGCAATTCAAAGTATTAATTGATTTTGTATTGTTCTTACCTTATACCTGCGTGTAAAATAGTTTAAAAAAGTGTGTCCATTACCAATGGTGGATTCTTCTTCACTAGTGAGAATCCATTTCACTTGCGAAGACAAATATAGGTTTTGCAAGGTTGCTTTTCTTCGACAGGATACAGTTTACCACCGAAAATTAGGTATATGACTTTGGCTCAAAGGAGCTAGTCAATCTTCTGAATTAATTCCGTTTCTGTGCCTGTTATAGGAAACAGTAGATGACACGAATACATTTCACACGTTATCAAGTGTGTGCTTTCAAACGAAAGATGGCAAACGACAGTACCTCTATTTTAATTCCAAGAAATAAGGAACAGTCAAGTAAAATTTCGCATGAAAATAAGCTATACATGTATTAATAACTACAATTAACTTTTAAAAGTCTACTACAAGACCAGTCTCACCAAGATACTTTTCGCTTTCGTAATTAATTTTGGAATTAATATCAAATACTTCACATGAGATTTCCTGAGATCTATGCCTTGCCGAAACATGTCCAACACTGCAGTTATTGATATGACATCTGATCAAAATATATATTGTTGGCCTTTTTCCAGTTCATGAGCCTAATACGATTGCGTTGTATGCTCCCATCATATATGTATACATGTCCACCATATACACGTCTATCTCTATCAAGTATTGTCAGGCAAAGACAAACATATTCAGACGATGGACCAGCAATTGATGCAGTTGCACAGCAAGTGAACTCAGGTCTAAGTCCATAGAACTCCATTCACATTGTGTTCGACTAGCAGATAGGAAGGGTATAAGGTGACGCTAGTCTAATAGATTTGCTTACATACTCTAATGTATATGCTTATTCTACAGTTGAGAGTATGTTGGCTGGAAAGAGTACCACATAAGTGTTCTTGGGCTAACACCAACATATGAAGTGCTAATGTGACGTTCTTTTTTTTTTTTTTTTTTTTTGACACATTTTGACAGATTAGAGAGGTTCAGATAAAGCATCCATTGATTCAGCAGATGACGCAACGCAATTGAAAATGCCATATCAGGTAATATCGCCCAGGAAATCTCAAAACTTGGTGCTTACGGTTTTTTAAAGTCGGCAACATTCAAGTTCTGATTTATGTTTCTTGAAACAGTTGATGTTAACCAGCATTAGGGCGGAAAGATCTGGTGATTGGATATTACATCTCGCGACGCAGGCATGTATGCTGCCTTATTTCGTCAGCACTACGCAAGACAGTTACCTGTATACCTTTTGGAAATGCTCGTAGATATACTAGAAGACATGCAAAACATTATTTTTTACAAGACCAGTTTACCTATCGACACTGCGAAAATGGAACATTTATCGGTATCTGGAGCAACAAATGACTATTTGTGACTCTAAACGTACATTTCTTCTTGCAGTTCTTGACTGATCGGTTGCGACTCTGTTTGATCATTTTATGTAATTGGAAATAAAACAATTATCAAGGTGATGAAGGTAAATAGTGCTTCTAGCTTCAAAAATAGAGTAGCAATTAAAGATGACTCAGGCTATGACAGGGCTTTTGAAACAGGTCTTTAGCAGCTATTTTCTTAAGACTCAAAGGGACATTGTGCAGTGTTTCACCATAATTTAGTCAAACTATGAATGAAGTTGTCGGATTAAAATGTATCTGTTTAGCAAAGCTTCCACCATGATGTGAAGGCAGCTTTAAGCTCCCTATAAGACATGCATCGACTCCAGCAACACTAAGGATGAATGCCGATAATTCAAAACAAGAGCCTGAGTTCCTTGTTAGACATGGATGGGAAATGAGTGATAACGGATTGAAACAGACGTATTTTTGGGAGAAATGGCATCAGATCTTCTCGTAACACATCCGATAACATAGTTGCAGCTGTAAACGGTCATGTTCCACAGCATCATACGTTTGCATAAGAAACAACATGTCATTCATGATCATAACCGTATTTTTTGGAAGAAATCGGATATATTGTTTTTGAAGCAGTCCGTCCGTCACTCTGTCAGCCCGTCCGTCACGACCTTGTGGACGGAACTACTCCTGAACGGTTCGAGATATTAAAAATCCGTTATTACAGAAATTTTGATTAGGTCAAAAGGTTTTCATTTAAGATAAGTCTGATACTTTTATCTCTTGTTTATGAGTCTTGCTTCCAAGAGATCCCCTGTTCAGTATTTATTGACATTCACACTGGCATTTATTTAGTACTGTGTGGCGGCCGTAAAAAGACTAAAAATTAGTAGTGTTATTACTTAATGATCCTTTGGGATCATCAAGTCCAATCTTTGTGGCTTTAAAGTAGAATATTGCTTAAACCAGTGTTAGGAGGCTTGAGAGGTGTTGCACTTTACATTACCTCTCATGAACAGAATCAATACAACCGAGTCTGCTACTTGTATCTCTTGTTTGTGTTTGTTGCTTCCATCAGTAGTTATTGACCTTGACCGTCTAAGTTCACAACTCATTTTTTTCTTCAAATAAATACTTTTGGACAGAACTCCTTTCAGACCATTCGAGGTAAGAAGCTGAAAAGTTATGGGAAGCTTGTTGAAGATGAGGTTGTCACTAAAGGTCTGAAGTTTGATCTTCATCATCAAGGTCAAGGTCAGGACTTAGTGTTTTTGCCTGAAAATGGCTTGTGCACGGAAATCCTTTTAGACCGCTCAAGGTAATAAGCTGAAACTGAGTATGAAGCGTGTTGAGGATGAGAGGATGTCAATGCAGTTCTGAAATGTGACCTTAACCATCAAGGTCAAGGACTGGACTTGAGGTATCATTGATATATCGAAAATACGGATGTTTTGTGATGGCTTCCATCGACTGGCTCTAGTTGAGCGGTGTAAGTGTAAATCAGACGAACACTTTTGTAACAAAGCTAACCCAAGCCCAGTACAATGATGCTATCGTAGTAGGAAAATATCAAGGAGAACTTAACATTGTCATGCATAGTGAAGTTGTAATGTAACTTAAGAACAAAACATAACACTTTAGCAATGCAAAAGATTAAAATCACAATGGAAGATGTAATATGTATTCCTGTATACTGTAAAAAAGTTGCCATTGGTGAAAACATATGGACAAAGACATAGTTCACACATCATCAGTATAAAAAGTGAACTTAACCTCAAAAGAAGGTAAACAAGTCGAAAAGGAAATTCACAAATTTGAAACAAACAACAATTACAAGGATATATAGAAGAAAAGTATGTGACACTATAAATATAGAAGGGTTGACACCTTGGTATCGCATTGGAACAGTTTAGGAAACTTACTATCGAATATATTCCTATGGTTATTCAAAGTGCTTGAAGGATAGACTCCGATACAATGACAGCCCGGTTAACACTCACGTCCGACGGACGAGGCTAGAGTATTGCCTAAGGACACCGAAGTATCGCGTGGCACCAGTGAGTCTCAGACCCTTGATATCCGGATTCAGAGTTAAACGTGTTTATTCATCACATTCGACAATACAGTGTTAAGTAGATGTTAACGAAAGGAATGGATACATTGTAACATATGCACAAGCCATGGATATACGTGGAACTTCATTTAACAAAAAGACAAATAGCAGTGGTTGTTTTCTTGACAACCATGTTGGATATAATGAAGATATAGATTACAGATGAGATAATAATTAAAAGTGCTTTTTATTTGGAATTAATAGAAGATAAGTGAGTATAAAGCAAAATAAAACACATCAACAAATGTCACACGTGTTGGTATATAAACGGTATATGCATAAAAAACAAATTAATACAGAGTGTATCAAATATGGATTATACTATGCGTAATATGATACACAGATATATTTTAAGTGAAGCCTTAAACATGCTAATACAATCGAATTGTAACTAATACTATATCTTTATGTATCTCGTTTGCTTTAAAATAAAAATGTGTTAATACGTTTTTTTTTTAAAAGTGTGTGATTTTTCTTACAATACGTATTCAAAATCATACTTATATTTGTGTGTGAGTTAACAAATTAAATAGTTCAATACACTGATATCCATCTTAAAGTAGGCAATTCATAACGCATATAATAAAACATAGTTGAATTTAAACTTGTTAAACGCAAACAACAAATATTAAATTTAGAAACATAATAAACCTTCATAAAACTGATTTCCAGGTGTGTTTTGGTTTCACCATAACTCGTTTTAGAAACGTTTTCACCATAACTCGTTTTAGAAACGTTTTCTTTAAATTAATGTATTTTAAAACACATGATAGATGCAGATTGTAATCAGTAAGGCATAATACTTCATTTGATATCAATCCACCTGTGGTTTACGATAAAAGCGAAGCTGCATATGTTTGATCATTTTTTAATTTTATTATCTCCCTTTATACATCCATTTATCGCGTCTGTTTCCAAAAATAAGTGACACATATGGAATATTTTTTCTATTGAAAGTTGAAAACAAAATACCTAACACATTTGTTTGCAAAAGATTGCTTTAGAGTTTGTTCATTCATCTCTTTGGTGATTTATGTTTAAAACAATATTTACTTTGTTTTATGAGGGTCATGTATTTTAACCGTTGATTGCCAAAAATCGTACCACTTTGCGCAAGTAATTTCAACTGATCCTTGTTGGAGAGGGTTTATACTTTCCAATGATATCATAGTTATCCATTTTCTAGGTGGTCCCAACAATTTTTAAAAAAAACGTCTATTGTCACTACAACAATAGAGAACCCCAGCGCGTGAGGCAATTTACATATTTAGTGCGCATTGGATATATTTCTAAACATGACTGTTATAACTACGAAAGCCGGGTAGGTACTTCCAGGCGCGTAGCCAGGCATACGCCCGTACGCCCGGGCGTACAGAACGCCATAAGAAAAAAAAAAGGTCCAAAAATGCAATAAATCCTAAGTTGGGTAGGAGATTAGGGGTAACATATTGCAAGCGGATTCGTCGCGCCCTTGGTTTCCCGATCTTAATTTATTATACAAAATATAAATATATACATGTATACTATTTGAATTGGAACCTCATCAGGCGTACAGTTCAAATTCACCCAGCTACGCCCCTGACTTCTAATTTCTAACTTCTTACTTCTAACTTCTTAGTTCTAACTTATAACTTCTTACTTCTAACTTCTTAGTTCTAACTTCTAACTCCTTACTTCTTACTTCTAACTTTTTAGTTCTAACTTCTAACTTCGATGTTGGCACGTGACGATATTTAGTCCTGTTGTATCAACTACAGTACACATTAGCAAATAAATGCTGTCTGCTAACAGATAACGATTTTAGCCCGGTAACCAATCACAAGGCTGTACTTGTAATTATATTACCGAATGTGTGTGTTGTCATCGATTCAGATTATGACATCTAGGGAAGTTTCTTAATATGATTGCTCGATTTCTTTATAAAGTTGCATGTGCGTGTTGCATTGACACGAAATTTCTAAAATTATTTGAAAACTAAACTGGAAATAACATGACCGTAAAGTTGGTTCCTGGTTCCCGGTTTCCGGTTCCTTATTCGAATTGAATCGGAAACCAGGAACTGGGAACTGTTCCTGGTTCCCGGTTCCTCGTTCCCGATTCGAACTCAATGAAAAATTGAATACTATCACCTTGATTTTCATATTGCACATATCCTAGTTTCGTAGAAATCGAAATGCGATGTTATAAAATCGCCAAAATGAAAACGTATGATTTTTATTCCTAGCTATAACCCCTAAATACCGATTAATATAAAACTTTACAATTTCGACATAATTTCAACAGGCTTGAACACACACAGAAGCCAGTTCCCTATTAGAGCTGAACCGGTAATCGAATCGAATTCGAATCGAATCGGGAATTGAACGATTCAACTTCGATTTTGAAATCACTTTTATCACAGTTTCATAGAAAACCGCTATGTTATAAAATCGGCAAAATGAAAAATGTAAGTATTTTTTTCCATAATATATTTTTCGGCTCGAAAAGGGAACTGGCTTCGGTGTGTGTTCAAGCCTGCTGGAATTATGTGAAAATAGTAAAGTAGAGTAACGAGGAACCGGGAACCAGGAACAGTTCCTAGTTCCCAGTTCCTGGTTCCCGATTCAATTCGAATAAGGAACCGGAAACCGGAAACCAACTTTATGCTCATGGAAAAATAACGTGTATATACGCATTTCTGGTCCGCAATATGCACAAAATTACCCTACAATAAGCTTTCGAGAAATGAGCCGTATCATAAATGCGGTCCAATGGTGATGTGACCGGGCCGAAAATGCATATCCATATTGGCCCGGTCACCTGAATGACCTTCACTTGCACGTTACGATTTTTGGGGATTGCTTTTTTGTTTTACCTTTTTTTTGAGACCATAAATTTGACGTTAAACCCGTCAATGACATGATGTAACCGAAATGACGTCAACTAACGTAACTGACGTCATTTAAATAATCGTTAAAATGGAACCCGGCGAGAGGAAGTTTGCGTCAGTGGCTAACAGTTTATTTTACGCATTGTACTTAGATCGACTTATTGTTGAGGAAAGACATCACGAAGTATGAAACTGACATAGGAGCGTTTGTCAACAAAATGAGGAATGAACTCTTGATCTACCGAAAAACAGACTAAAGGCTAAAGCTGTCCTTAAATTGTTCACGGAGTGGTTTCGCTCGAATGTTGAGACCAGAGTTAATGAAGAAATTGGCGTCAAGGATGTTGGACTTTTTTATTCTGAATAAAGTCCGACAAATCTAGCTAGACTCGATAAAATCAGTCCAGGCCATCATCAGCTGGTACTTAATCGAGAAGAGGTATGAGCATCATATTCCTTTAGATAAGGAGTTTCATTCAGCATTTAAGGGAAGTACTGATAGCTAAAAGAAATGCCCCGAAACAGCAAGAAACAGGAAATAAAGAAATCAAAATAGGAATGGAATGGACGAATTGAGAATAAACTACAAACAATACAATTAAAGTTAAATTTTCGTTCATTTATTTTAGTTATTTTTATTTTATAAATTAATTCGGTACTGCAACAGTTCAATACATTTGATTTAAAAAAAGAAATGAAAATGCGTATATATATGATAAAAAGATTAAAACATGGGTGATGCGTTATTGTCCGTCATATCGGCCCGAGACCCCAATATTGGTCGAGCATTAATCTCTAAATACAGTAAACGAATGCAGAACACATTCTACTGGCTTATTTCTCTCGGCATGGCCTGTGTTAATGTTTGAGACTGTAATATGGTTGGAAATAAATTCTGCACCGCTCAACCAGCCGGCAGCTGAACATTCAGTGTAGACTTGTGTAAGTTGATGTATTTACGGAGTCGAGAAAATAATGGAGTAGCAACATGAAGGAATACACTACACAGTGGATACTTCGCATTGTTTGAGGGATAGTTGTTTGGATTAAAATGGTGAGTGACGAGAATAAGATAAATAAATATGAGAGAACAATTTAAATGGTTTATTTTTCAAAAATAATTTTCAAAGACAATTAACAAGTACGGCTATGTTAAGACTAAATATATTTCACTGAAAGTTCAGGAAAGTACTTCAATAAACTACAGTGTTTTACTTTACACATATATGATTGTTGACTACCTTTTTTCACCAAAAACATTAATAAATGTGGTACAATAAATTATAAACAGTACTGTCACTGTTCGTGTGGAACCGTAATGTACAACATAAACATGTTTTAACTAAGAAACTCGAACAATTATTAAAGAAATAAAAAGTACATAGTAGCTCTATTGACGTGTTCAGTCATAGCGATAGGTACAGTCATTACATTTTTGGCATCATTTCTGATGCTGGCGGCAGCATTTGCATGTGAACGTTTTGAATATTAAGGGTCACGCTATAAAACATGGAATTCAACTGTTGAGAGATACTCTGCGATTGTAGTGGATCTGCATTTCTAGAGACTGGCTGAAATGTAGAGTCTGGTAATGTTGCGACGGTCATCTCTGATGATATATTTTGTAACACATTTGACAATTCTTGATGGCGAGATTCCGAAAGGTCACTATAATTTGTAATGGATAGTTGGCTTTTGTGCCCAGTAATCTGCATAATGTCTGTAGTTTCTATTTTACTATCGCGTAACTGTTGTACGGTTCTCTTTCTATATCTATGATTGGTTAAGTTATTTGGATTTGAATTTGTCTTGTTTGCCATTGTTTTCATCAAATATCGTTTTCAGAGTGAGGAATAGTACGATTTGCCAAGTAGCGTTACTGTATCCATCTGGACGTAGGTGATCATAATTCTTGTGTAGAAAGATTGGACATCTAGCGGGGTCTGCATCATTTCCAAATATTTTTAGCAAAGTACCTCTTACATCCTTGTTTGCTCCCGTTCTCGTCTTTGTAAGACTTTAGTTAAATTCTAGGTAGTCCGCTCCATCTGCCGTGCTTTTAAGTACACTATCTCCACATTTTAATTATAAATGTTCGTTAATTCCCCGCATTCCAACGAATACCGCGTTATTCAGCCAAACTGTATTCAGAACACTTTCAGAAGTGTCATCACCCAACAATTCTTTTTCGTACAGTATATCCACTTCTGTTAATCATGCAGCTTTTTTCATTGTTTTGCCCTTTCCAATTTTTTTTAAGTGACTTGCTTTCGATTTTAGCGCATCTCTTGTCAGAATGAAAGCATCACTGTTGTCGTTGATGATGGCAGTCCCGTATTTGTGTCTTTTTAGTTTACGGTCAATCGATCCAATATTTTGGCGAATGGTTGACAGTTCATACTCTTCACCATTCTGTTTTCGTACAGAATATACAAAATTTGCCAACATGGCTTCCAACTATTCGGGTGGCATTTCCTCAATTTGCCTTTTTTCACCTTTTAACTGAAGGAAGGATTGGAATAATTGTGTTTCTCTTATTGTTTTTTGTTCTGAGTTTCTTGTTTGCCATTTTATGTACGAATTTCAAAACATCATCGCTTGACATGAATTTGAATTGTTTGTTTTTAACAAAACTTTGAGATGGATTTGGTTCATCAAGGTTGTACGCTGAGGGTGGCGCTACCTATCTGATCATCATACGGATCATCAGGGACGTACTCTAAGGGTGGACTACATATAGGATAATCATCTTCTTCAATGAGGTCTTTCAAGTGGACTTTGGACTCTACTCTACCGTGATTGTGTTCAAGTGTTTTCAGTTCCGAAGCATGTTCAGATATGAAGCTTTCAAGCCATGCATCATCCTCTTCTAAATGTTCAGTTTCTTTAAAATCAGTTTATTTGTTTTGTAACAATTGATCAAAATTCCAGTCATTTGGATCCATGACTGTAAACTGTGGATACTGAATTGACATGTTGCAGACGACAATGTTTCCCTTTTAAAACCAGTCGTTTTGTCTGCAGTTTTTTAAATTTTAAATAGTGTTTGGATCCAATTCATTTTTATTTTATGAAGGTGTCAGATATATAATTTTGATTAAATACATTCTGCAATCATATTTATTTGTTTTTCATGTTTTGTCTGGGTCACATTATTTTAAGAACATTTTAAAAACAAATTCGTTTTTCCCCATTGCTAAAAATAGATATCGGGTTAAAAAAGTAGTTCCACTCTTGTATTTGAAGTTAAAGGACAGATGTACTCAACAAGCATAATACAGATTGGACAATATTATGCTAGTAGACTTTATTTGTATTATTCTAGTAAGGGTTTAAGTTGCATGATAAACATTAGTACAATTACTAATTATACACGAAATAATGATATGCAGACAACTGTACAGGATCATGTTTGTGTTTTGCATTTGGCTTAATTAAAAAATACACGAGTTAGTACCATGTGCTATATTAATTGATTATGTTATGTTGCATGTTATGAAATGATGTCAGAAAAGAGCGAGGTTGTGTACACACAACTGGGTTGAAGTTCTTAAATGGTAATTGTCCACGGTATCCTTGTCGTCACCATTTAATTTATAATACACACACATATTTTGATAGGTACAAAAATAAATAAAACCGAATGAAGATTCTAATTGACATATTTTAAACAGAATTAAACATTATATTTCAAATTGAAATTAGTGTGTTTTTAACCCGAAATTTCTCGAATTCGACTAAAACATTACGGCTATCGCAAAAGTGAGGCAAGTTTACGTTTACTTCATTAATAAGATATCAAGAGCATGCTACACTACAGGACTATTAACACTTGATACATAGGACACTTAATGATCGTTAAATTCATATATCCGATCAGTCATTTTACATGATATTAACGAAAACTAATACAATATTTACTACTTGAGTGGGTAATGTACAGTGTATCCGGGTTGATATTAGCTTTACTTTAATTAAGTATAACCTGTTCGTGGTTTTTATAGTGAATGTTATATATAGTAAGAATAATCAGCAGCTTCAAACTGAATTCAACATTCAAATTTGCAAACCACGCACTTAAATGTCGTTGCAAAGATATATACAAATTCATAATTATAAACACATCCAATTGTGTTCAGAAGTGTACTAAACAACCACAACAGTTGCAGCCAAAGAGAAAAACCCATCTAGGGTACGACCAAAAAAACCCGAGGGACTAATGTACATGCATTAATCTCTCTTTGTGTTTTAATCATTCTCTTTATATTAGTAAAATGTTATTCTGGTATTTCACGTAGCATAGCAGTTATTGGAATGAAGCATACATAATATCAATCAAGGGAAATAATTCAAAAAGAACGAATCTGAGGAAATCCTTTCTTAAATGCGTCACAAAATCTTTACATCCCTAATCTATGAAGATATCGAATTGAATGGTATATAAATCTGGACCCGAAACCAAAACATATTATTCCTTCTATATTTTAAATACAAAAAAATAATGTTTTTATTATATACTTCCCAGTGAAATAGTGGATTGTATGGTTAGAATAAACCATATGGTTAGAATAAACCATATATTCTCATTGTTTATATTTTCATAGTGAGAATATAAGAACCTATATTCTATGGTGGCATATTTCCGCCACGATATAGCTAGATAATTAATCGTGTATTTTTCGCGATAATGTTTCATTTTCTCTAATTTTCAATTTTATCTAACAAAACTTGCTGCGATACTGCCCACTTCTGTCATCACGCTAGCATAATAGTTAACATTTGAAATTTTGTTTTCATAATAATTCTGATTAATTATCATCAACATTCACGTTACTATCTCGTAAATATTTAGAGTTAACTCAATAACCTTATTTATCGCGGCATTTAACAAGATAACTATGGTGGCATATTTCTGCCACGAGATAGCTAGATAATTTATCGTGTATATTTTTCGATAATGTTACATGTTACATTTTCTCTTTAATTTTCAGCAATTTTATCTAACAAAACTTGCTGCGGTACTGCCCATTTCTGTTCTGCCCACTTCTGTCATCACGTTAGCATTATAGTTAACATTTGAAATTTCGTTTTCGTAATAATTCTGACTACTTATCATGAAAATTTACGTTACTATCTCGTAAATATTTATAGTTAACTCAATAACATTATTTATCGCGAAACCAGAACTATCATGATCAGTAGTATCGCGGTATTTAACAAGATAACTGAGATATTTTCTTGAAAATTCAATCACTATCTCGAAGAAAGCATGGTACGGGTATCCGGATAATTTTCTAGAAACCAGAATCATGATGGCAGAAGTGGGCATTAGCGTGACATTTAACATGATAACTTAAAGAATTAGAGATATTTTTATCATACATATTTTATAAATTTTCGCGAAAATTCATTATTATCTCGAAAAATACATATTACTATCTCGAAATAATCATGATAATTATCTAGCAATCTCGTGGCAGAAATATGCCACCATAGATAACTGAGATATTTTCGTAAAAATTCAATCACTATCTCGCAAAAAGCATGATACGGGTATCGTGATAATTCTCTAGAAACCAGAATCATGATGGCAGAAGTGGGCATTAGCGTGGCATTTTAACATGATAACTTAAAGAATTTGAGATAATTTTATCTTATGAATTTTTTAAGGTTTTCGCGAAAATTAATTATTATCTCGAAAAATACATGCTACTATCTCGAAATAATCATGATAATTATCTACCTATCTCGCGGCAGAAATATGCCACCATAATATTCTCACTGCCGGAAAAAATGGAACTACTTTTTTCTACATTTGCTTATAACAGTCATAATTTGTGTTTAGAACTATATTCTATGCGCACTAAATAAATGTAAATCGCCTCACGCGCTGGCGTTACTATATTTATCCGCGAATACGTTAAAGTGGAACTGTCGGAACGAAACGCATTTTCTGTTTGAAACAGTTTGGTAGTGTTACATGATAAAAAGTATATAATAAATAGAATATGTGTTGTTTTGTCGTGAATATAGGATTTATTTTCATCTCAAAGTGAGAAAACTTATATTTTTCTATATTTACTCCAAACCAACAAATATCCACTATATATTCAAAGTTCGTCGTAATGAATGAAGAAGCTGATGTCCATAAAACACTTAATTAAACTATACTCAGGTGCAATAGAAACTGGACACTTTGAAAAGTTTACTTTACAACCTATCCTCTTTATCAAGAGACAGTCCCTTACTGATTCGACCTATTGAAAAACAAATGACAACATGATATTGGCAATGGAATGATAAAAACGTTGTACCAAACATGGCATATTCATTTTGGAATTTGTCAATTTAATTCTAAAAACACTTTATAAAATTAAATCTAAACAAAACTCAGTGTCCACTTTCTTTTGCAACTGAGTATATTTATATTTTATATCGATTGTCAATAACTTATGGAAATGACGACAAACTTACAACTGGAAAAGTTCTGTCAGTTTTATGGACAAGCCTTAATTCTTCTAGTTAAAAATTGAACTTTGTTTTTGTGTATATTAATGTACGATATGATAATTTCAATTCATGTGTCATACTTGTCATTTCAGATGATACTGAATCAACACTATACTGTGAAAATACTTTGCGGAAATCACCAGGTATTACAATGCATCACAAATTAACAGCGTAGCCCTAATTGTAACGTTTTGGATATGTATAAAGTTTATTAGTCCTACCGATGTGTCACCGGAGGGGACTATAGGTTTACCTCCCGTCTGTCCATCAGTCCGTCAGTCTGTCCGTCAATCCAAACTTAAAAAGTATAAAAGATATTTTCATGAAACGTTTTACATATGGTAGAGGGGTATAAGGAGATTATGCACGTTTTTTTCATTTTTTGATATGGCCAAAATAGTAAAAAAAAACAACGTTAGTCCGTCCGGAAATCTGGATCCTGCGATAAGTTAAAAGGTATAATAGATATTTTCATGAAACTTTTACATATGTTAGAAGGGCATTAGGAGATTATTTATGCACATTATTTAATTTTGTTGATTTTGCAAAAGTGAGGTATGTCTTTTACAAATTTGTAAGGACGAATATGTACTCAAACTTGTTTTGTTAAGGTTGCGAAATGTGCCTTTGTTATTTGTCTAAATCATAGCCTTTTGTTTGGTCTGGTCCAAAATAAAAGTTACTGTCAAACATCTGACCGATAGGGGACATCATGTATTGTTATGCAATACTGGAGTATCTTGTTGATTTGTACAATTACTAAACAAGCTCCGGGGAACACACATTTGTTCTAGTGGATGAGTGTGTATATTTGATATAATGGTACATTAGTACACACTCCGGCATACATAGGCAAAGATATAACATGTATAACAAAATATATTCTAGACAATATACTGTTGCGAACTTTTCTAGTGGATTCGTTTTTAGCTCTACTGGCCGTAAGCCAGCAGAGCTTATGGGATGGCGAGTTGTCCGTCGTCGTCCGTCGATCGTCGTCGTCCCTTAACTTTTGCATTGTGAACAATCTAGCACCTTCATTTATTATTCGATCTTTACCAAACTTTACCATAATATTAATATCAATGAAAGTCCGGAAAATTTCGAAATTCAGCCAGATCGGATTAGTTTCACCGGAGTTATGACCCTTGCTTTGCTGAAAAATGACATATTCTGCCTTGTGAACACTCTAGCACCTTCATTTATTATTTGATCTTTACCAAACTTGCAAAACATGTTAATATCAATTAAAACTCGGACCAGTTCGAAAACCAGCCTGATCGAATTAGTAACACCAGAGTTATGGCCCTTGTTTTTGCTGAAAATGCCATTTTGATTTGTTCTTTACCAAACTTATGCAGATTGTTAATTGATTAAAAGCTCAGATATGTTCCAAAAAAACCCAGCCAGATTGGATCAGTAACACTAGAGTTATTTGTCTGTTACTTGTGATACGCAGGCTTCATAACCGCTGCTCCGAACTAATTTCATTTTTGTTTATTTCGCTCTTCGGGGCATACAATATTATTAGATCCTGTGACCATACGCCGCTGGATATAGGGGATGAAATAAAGATACAAATATTGCTATATCCACCGCCATATGCTTGCCATCTTCGGGATGGTTAAAATTGTGTACTGTTGATTTTTATGAATATTGAGTTCTGCTCAACCTGGGGCTAGAGGGCGTGAGCGGTAGCTAGCATATTTCACTACCGCTCATGAACAGTCTCAATCAAACCGAGACTGCAATATTTCGTATGTGTCGTGCTCGGCCGTTTGCAAAGGTCCATTATCATACTCATTTTTTACTGTCCTTATTTTTGCTGAAAAATGCCATTTTCTGCATTGTGAACGCCCTAGCACCTTCGTTTATTATATGATATACACCAAATTTACAAAGATTATTAATATCAATGGAAGTTCGGAGAAGTTCGTAAAACAGCCAAATCGGATGAGTAACAGCAGAGTTATGGTCCTTGTTATTCTGAAAATAAAGTCATATTCTGCCTTGTGAACTCTCTAGCACCTTTATTCATTATTTGATCTTTGCCAATCTTGCTTAGATTGTTAATATCAATAAAATCTTGGATGAGTTTGAAAACCAGCCCGATCAAACCAGTTACGACGGAGTTATGGCCCTTGTTTTTCCTAAAGAAATGTCATTTTCTGCCTTGTGAACACTCTAGCACCTTCATTTATTATTTGATCTTTACAAAACTTACAAAGATTTTTTATATAAATGAAAACTCGGACAAGTTCGAAAAGCAGCCACATCAGATTAGTAATACCAGAGTTATGGCCCTTGTTATTCTGAAAAAAACCAACATATTCTGTCTTGTGAACGCTCTAGCACCTTCATTTAATATTTGGAGTAGAGTGTTCAAATTTCATATATAACAGAACAGGTTATTGATCTTTTTATAACAGTACGTATCACCCTCCAACTGACCCTATGTCAAGGTCAGATGCCTCTTAAATACATTTACCTTCTCCCAAAGTGAAGTGCGTTAAATTCTTATAACTGTTTTTTTTTTTGAAGCAGAGTGTTCATATTTCATATATAACATCCTTGTCATTGTCCGTCTTAATGCCAATAACTTCCAGCTCTGCAACTGACCATGGGTCGGAGTTAACGTCACTTAAATACATGTACCGTTTTCAAAAACTGTGTTTAAATGTGCGTTAAATCATTTTACTTTTTTGTCCTATAGAGGAGAGTGTTCAAATTTTATATATAACATAACTGGTGATTGTTCTTATTCCAATAACTTTCCAAATGACCCTGTGTCAAGGTCAGTTGTCTCTTAAATACATGTACCGTCTCCAAATTTCACAATACAGCTAACATCTCCAAATTTCAAATTTGACTATGTTGAGCAATATAAAATTGTGGAGTACCAGCTTTCATATCTAAACTCACTGCCTCTGGACATTGTTCTTGGCCATCCATAAACTGTATTTCGCTTCTGCTTTAAATACATACGCATTTCAATCTCTGTACATTTCAATGTGAGTTTTATAAAGTTTGACAGGAACATAATTTGCTGGCTACTGCAGATGGGTTATTTGATACTCCAGTAAAAGTTTATCCTTTATAATTGCTTTTGTTTCATATTAACTCGCTACAGAAAAACGGTGTTGGTTTTATGTTTTATAAATACAAACATTACAAACAGAAATGGAGATTAAACTGTCAAATATAATTACTATTGTATTGTGTGACCTCCAAATTCATTTGCAATAACTCATTAGTTCGAACGTTTTTATATGGATTGTAAGAATCACTATGAATGTCTTCCTAAGTAACTGAATGTTGTTTAACGGCTCATCAACACAGTATAGGTTATTTAGAGCTGCCCCAGAGAGAGGGGAAGGATACATAGGAATCCGGGAACCGTGCGCTACTCTTATTATCGAATAGATTTCTATGGTTCTTTAACGTGCTCTGAGGATAGACCGATACACGGGACCGCCCGATGTACGTTCCCTCCGACGGACGAGGCTAAGGGAAAGTGACTTGCCCAAGAAAACACCGACGAAACCCAGTGGCACCATGGAGGATTGAACCCGGGGCCTCCGGTTACAAATCCGCCACGCTACCGACTGCGCTATCTTCCTAGGTAGAACCAGTACTTAACAATGCAGATAAAGTGTCTTGCTCAGGGACACAACACGTGATTCCTTTTATATTAGTATGTGTTCGAAATGTAAATGAGTGTCCGTGCATAAAACTTTAACATATCGACACATTTTCTGATTCCCTGCATCGAGCCAAATCCAAAAAAAGTTTGAGGCTGAATCTAAATGTGTCATCGATTTTGTTATAGCCAGTCTTAATTGCTATTGCAATGCCAGCAGCAATATCACATTAATTCGGCTAAAATGTCTTGATAAAAGATGATACTTTTAGATTAAAATGTCATTTTATGAAACAATACAAGTTGACTGGATAATTGCATCAATTATACAGCAAGTCAAAATAACCTATATGTTGACAAACATTTAATACACAACAACCAAATTTAGGATAAATTTCAAGGTTTTTTTAAAATATATTTATCTAAATAAAAAAGAATTTCTCTGTTTAAAGGGATACTGTAACTTTGAGATTATAAAAGCACAATATAGGTATATAATTATGTTAACGACATTACACAACTACAATACTGAATATTCCAATGATATCTTCTTCAGACGGTACATGTATTTAAGTGGACTTTTCATTTCTCTATATCCAAAACATGTAAAGATTCTGAAAATAAATATTTACTCAACAAATAAAAAAATCTTTCTTCATCTCTCTCCTGGGTGGTTCTAATATTTTTATTTATGGACAGTGTCCCTTTAATACTGATAAGTGAAACACATTCATGATTGTTTACCATACTACTTCTAATACGAGCTTTAAAAGGCTTTATAACTCTGCCGAAATGAAAGATGGTAAGATGAAGATGTGTTAAGGAAAAATACGAATGCTAACCTACTGAATGCTGCCAACAGTGTTTGACCGCGTCAACAGTTACTATAAACCCTCGATTTTGTCCAGATGAAGATTGCTTGAAACATGTATGATGGACATGTCACTTTAGGCGAGACACCATGTTGCGCGCAACACTCTTGTCTTCATTTCACAGTATAATAATGAAACGTTGCTACTGGCTAATGTCAGTAATCAGATCAACATGATGCGTTTTCAAAATCGCGTACGATATGCTATTTTATTGTACAGGGTATTTATGTTGATATTATCCCGTGCCAGATATTCCGAACATCTGATCATTGTCTAAATTTGGATAACATGTAATATTTCGGACTGCCTGTAATATAATGCATTGCCCAGGGATAACATTTAGGACTGGCCCATATTTCTCGTTGCCGTATAATTACAAGGATATGTGTATTGCTTCTGATGTAGTAAGACTAATGACTAACATGTATGTCGCCTTTAACATATACGTATTGAGTATACTAATATTCCACTTCAATCTTACAGACGCAATATTAACATCCCTTTTAATACATTCATACTCACTTATAGATATCATTTTTATAAACCAAATAAAAGTGCTTTGTATTACTTTTTACTGTTACACAAACAACCCATAAATTGGACAGCTGGTTATATTTATATAATGCGAATATCCTAGTTCCCGTAACGGACAAAATACTGAACAGTCTATAGTAAACTCATCTCTTAATGGAAACTACCTTGTTATATTTACATAGTGCGAACATCCTAGTTCCCGTAACGGACAAAATACTGAACAGTCTATAGTAAACTCATCTCTTAATGGAAACTACCTTTTATCTGATTCCCGGAGTAGAATAGATGTAATCAAATGAATATAATCTGGTTAGATCTACATGATGCAGTTTGATGTAGAGATTACCTATGCTGACCATTCATAAAACTAGTATGCAAACATTTGATTTCTATTGTAACCCACTTAAAAGTAAACACAATCAAAAGTCAACACCAAATGTGTGTAAAAATATAAAAACGTTTCCTGTATGTCAACTATTATGAACATTCAATATACTAACAACTGCACTATATTGCTATTGCAGCTATAAATGTTTGCCAATCATCTGCAGCCTCTGGCCGAGAAATATTTATAGACTCAACAGGAGCTCCCTATCTGGAAACAGCAGTATGCAAGTGCGTCCTAACATACAACACAGAGTTTCTGCTTGTTCAATATAGTAGTACTATATATAATCAAGCCAGTGATATAACGTTTGAAATTAATGAACAATTTATCAATATATCAACTACTTCTGAACAGTCGTTTAACAGCAGACCAATACATATAATATTCAAAAAATCCACTACAGATTATACTCCAGTTTGTTTTGGTATCAAAGTGGGTAAGTATGTGATTATATCATCAATATACCCGTAAATAAACGCATACAAATTTAAAGCGAATACATGGAAAATCACTTTTTTCTTTCTGGAAACATCTGCATTTCTGGTAAGTTCGACATCAGTCTATCGCGACGAATATTTGCACGTGCTAGTGATTTGAATAGTATTAAATTTTTATATGTGATTGGTTAGCTATGAGAGTAAGTGTTTGCCAGTTATTCAATTATTGGGTATCGATATTATGACCATATCCTCCAAGTTTTTGTTTTATTTCGTAAAACATGGGTGACGTCTACATCAAAGAAATATAAAAAGATCGGACAGGTAAAGTAGCATTCAAGGAGGACAGTCAACCACAAAACAAAGAAACAAACACGCAAACAGACAAACAAGAAGGCAAAAGTAATATAAAAAGCAAACGACATCACAAACACAAAAGGGTTGAAAATAGGGCTACCGCCTTGGAACGGTCAGTGGCAAAGTAGGCCACTGGGGGGGGGGGGGGGGGGGGGGTCTAAACCGGTTCTAGGGTGCAGCAAACCTCAAACTTACCCTACTGTCATCCCATTAAAACAGGACAGTGTAAATAAAGAATTCCCCGCCATGGTCTAATCTCTAACCAACAAGGCAGCATCAATAGGCAATATAAGTAAAACACAAATATGCTCGTGTAAATATAATACAAAAAAACAATGGCCTAGAAAGCCACAATGAAGGTACTCAATGACTTGGCAGAAGCCAGAGCAACAAGAGAATAAACCATTAAGAACACGACAAGAAAGAAAGTAGACAAACATCAAACGCCATCGTCCCAAGGGGCTTTAGGTAGGCGTCATCATATGGTCCACAGCCTTTCCGGTCATCGTACAATTAAAGAGGAAAGCATAGTGGCGAACTGTAAAAGGGTCCACCACCAAGCATGCAGTACGTTGCAAAATGATAGGGTCATAACCTCTTTTGATAAACTTTTTAACAAGTTTATCAAAGATAGTATGAAAGTGATCATGACCAAGAATCTTACGAAGTTTATAAATCACATCACCATATAAGTCAGGTTATGATAGTCCTTGTCGCAGAAGAGTCCTTAAATTACTTTTATATTTGGAAAGAATAATACATTTATGCAAAGGTTTTACGAAGTTTATGGTAACGGAAACTCTGACTGAGTAGCTTTTTAGTTATACAAAGATTACGAATATTAAAGTCCTCAACTCGAGTGGAAGCTCTTGAAAAACGAATAAGTTGAGACACATACACCCCATAAGAAGTTGCTCGGGGAGCATCCCCATCCAAGTGGGGATAATTAACAATGTCAAAATTAAAATCATCTCTCTTGTCATATATTGTGCTAATTATTTCATCATTTTCAATGGAGAGATGTAAATTAAGAAAAGAAGCGTTAGTATCAGATATATTCGCTTTGTTAAGTTTAAGTTTTTTAGGGTATATATTATTAACCATAGTAGAAAAGAAAGGGTTGTCAATGTTTAATATGTCATCCAGATACCGAGAGGTGCCATTAAAGGCCTCAGTAACGTCTTCCTGGGTATCTGGTGAAAGACTCAACATGAAATCTCTTTCATAGCAATATAAAAACAAATCTGCGCCAAGTGGTGCACAGTTCGTACCCATAGGGATACAACAATTTGTCTATAAACGGTCGTTATATAACTGACGAAAATATTATCTAATAGGAAGATGAGTGCTTCACAAACTTCTTGGCAAGTCCACATAGTGTAATTGTCTAAACTGCCGTTAGTAAAAAATTACAGGCCAAAAATGTAGTATTTTCCCTAGCGAATGTTTTTTTAATAAGAGGAATAAGCTTGTTTTTGATAAGGCGTTGTGGTAAGGTTGTATTAGTGTAGAGAAGTCATAAGTGCTAATAGATGAAACTTGACGTTTATTGCAAATTTTATCAAGAACGTCTCCTGATTATTTTATAGACCAAAACAAATTAATCCCAGAGTTTTCATAAGTTTTATCACAATATTGTTTACAAACGGAAAAAAGCTGCGTTGATTATGTACCGTTTTAACAAGTGCTTCGAGACAACAATGTTTATCTGCGAGTCAGTAATTATTGTGTTATCCACGGCAGTAAGTATGTGTAACTTTTCTTTGAGATCGTTAACCAATAGCAGTTTGCAGGCTTTTTTATACATCCAGAAATGATTTGTATATGGTCATTGACTCGTGGTGCCCCGTACATGTTGTCTGGTAACCTGTTTGTAATCTAAACATCCACTACAGTATCTGCTCTGTTGTAAATATCGTCACTCGTGGCGTTTTAATTAAATTAAACATTGATTTTGTTTTAGTATTTATGATCGAGTTAACATTTAATTTATTCAAAATGATATACTTTATAAATTGCCGATACTTATAGTTACATCCGTTGTTCGATACCGTTAGACAATAGTTACTTAAGTAAGTATACTCAGAACATATATTTAGCATCAATAGATTTCTGTTTGATAGATATCCAATTTTTTTCACAGACCCATCATCTAGCTCAGGTAACATAAATATTACATGTTATTCTCCCGATCATTCGTTCTCAACCACCATTGCAACAACACAAGAACAACTGTCAACAGAATCAAGCCTTTCAGTAAATCCGGGTGAGACAAATTAGTTGATATTTGTTTTATGATTAATAATTAATTTAGAATATTAACGGTTAAGAGTGCGCACAATGTTTCTTCAAAACAACTTCATAACAAGCATTATTTCTGATTTAGTTTAAACAAAGCTTTACATTTATTATTATATGCAGCAATAACTATTTTTCTTCTCTTATTAGAAATTCAATCGAAATGCTTATACATTTGGAAAACATTAACAATACCTTCATTAATTATGAACACGAATGGTATATATGTTTTTCAAACGCTTTCGTTTTTTCAAGATCTTATATTTTATTGCCATTTAACTGACATGTTATCATCCTGATCACTCGTTTGAAACTTCTATCAAACTATCCTAAACTACAACCACTAAATAAATTTACGAAAATTACAGATACAACAACAAACGCAGCAAGAACCAATATGCAAACATCCAGTGGAGCAGATAAGAGACATGGTGAATTCGCTGATGTCAAAAAAGACACTAATATAGGTACTGCTAGTTATACACTTTTATATCTTTGTTTGATTTATTTGGAGAGAACATGTGCATGCATCTGATATTGTTTGTATTATACAATTGTAACATACCGTCACGTTACAATGAAAATGCAAGTAGCATTGACATTAGTCTAGAATTCTATCTATGATAAGATAATAAATAAAAAATACACGTGCAAGGTCACAGTGACCACTAATTTGCACATCGTTTTATCGAAAAAGCTGATTACAGTTATAAAAAAAACTTAATCTTTAACTCTACAATTATAAATCCCTAGCTTACTCAAAACATTTGGACCAAAACAACCAAAAATTACATTGCAGTATCGATATCATCGTATTGTTTCAGGTGTAATTGCAGGTGCAGCTGTGGGCGGAGGTGGCTTTTTAATTATCCTTGCAGTGGTGACAATTGTTGTTTGCAAAAGGTGACTGCTAATCTCAGATACATTTGTTTTAAACGTGAAAACATGAACAGACTCAATAAAACCGAGTCTGCTGCGTTATTCTCTTTATTGTTTTTGTTGCTTCTTAATGATCTCCCTTATCTGTATTTATTAGCATTCACACTAGCGTGTGTTTAGTGCAGTGTGGCTGCTGTGAATTAACCCGTAGTGCGAAGCATCAGTAGTGTTATTTTTACTGGTCCGTTGGCATCGACGAGCTAAATATAGGTGGCTTTGAAGTAGAATACCGCTTGCTGATATCACATATCTATTTTATCTTACTATTAAATGGATTGCCAAGAAATAAGTTTAATTCGAAAGATCAAGCAAGTTTATAATATCACGACTCACTATGCACTGCCTTCGATAGCTCTAGCTCTGCACGTGTTTGATTTTTTTTTAAATACATGGATTTACTCCTGTTGTTTGTTGTTTGATTATGTTTACTAAATATGGATGCTTGGTGATTTGTAAAAACTGAATTATTGATGTGGGTTTGACTCTCATGGGACCACGAATCTTTACGTGAGGAAGCTATCCAGATGGCTTACGGAACGTCAATGGTTCTACCCAGGTACCCTCTTGTGCAAGAAAATTGCCCGGAAGGCTACATAGGGTCTTCTTCCACGAAGGAAGCTGGAAGGTCTCCATCTGGCCTTCGCTGTTAGTGCGACTATAAAATACAATTCAGTTCAATTGCTTATCGAAGGTGTCGAAGGTGTCCATTGACTATGCATAATTAACAAATAAGTTAAAACATCAATTCTTTAAAGCAATGTGATTGGCAACTGGACTCGTATTTATACACTTTTATAATGTGCATGTTACATGTACATTGATAAAAATAATTTGAAATGAAAAATAAATTTCTTTTACAAATAAAGAATGAAAATGTGTAGATTGTTAAGTTTCAAAAATGAGAAACAATACCAATATACCACTGTGACTTAATTTAAAGACTAATTTGAAAAATTGGTCCCGTGCATTGAATGAAGTTTAGTATTTGATATTTTCAAAGATTTTGATTTGATCTTTTTGATGATACTGTCATAACAAAGGTCAACGTATGATAAATATTTATGACCTATTTGTAGTTTTCAAACGTAGTTCAAATTATTATGAGAAGAAAATTCAGGTCACATTTGATGTAATTCATTTTCTTTTGCTTGATGTCAATGACCTAGTTCTTATAAACTAAGTATAATTAGTTTCCATTTCAATGAATAATAATCTGATTTATTTCGTCAATAATTCAAACGTGTATGCATACAGCAATTCATAAATAATAAATGCATTGCATACTGTCTCTAGAAAGAGGACTAGACGGCAACTAGAACAAGAGGCAACTATTCAACACCAGGGAGACACGTATACAGATTTAACTGTGTCCTCCAGGGGAAATACATATGACCAGATTGGCGGCCATAGTGACATCGGAGCTTACACAGACTTAGCGAGGTCATCCAGGGGAAATGAATATGACCAGATCGACGTACACGTAGAGAACAACGGCCCTGTACAGTATATGAATACCAACAGCGCTAATTAACATTATGAAAACCCAGACTTCTTACCGACGAACGTTATTGGTGAAGGTATATTTTTTATTTAAACATTGTTTTACCAAATATAACATATTGATATAAAACATTATCAAAGCAAAAGTTGCTCACTGCTCATTTTATTGCAATAAGCGTCTTTCAAGAAGACACAGTTTTTTTAACTCCAAGCGTCCACTGAAAAGAGGGGAAATAATGCTACTGAACAAGTTCACAATGTTTATGCATAGCATTTATTTTTTCAGAAAAGAACGATTTCTTCTTAATAATATTAATAATAATAATATGTTTTCTCTAATAAACAAACTCAATAAACAGTGTCTACTACTTTTCGTCGTAAACCTTCGCCTCTCACTGCTGCGGGTTCGAATCTCACTAGGAGCTCGACTTACAATACTGGTTCTACCCAGAAAATTTGGTGGTCTGCCTCTACCACAAATAATCGACCGTCATATATAACTTTACATGTGTTGAAAATGACGTAAAACATCATACAAACAAAAACAAACTATTTTTCTGTCTAACTGGTCTATGTGGCTTTAAAGTAGAATGGTGCTTAAGACGGTGCAGGTGGGCGTGTGAGATGATGCACCTTATTTAATGTCTCATAAACAGACTCAATAAAACTGAGTCTACTAGTTTCCTTTCTCGTTTGTATTTATTCAGTATGTGTTGTATAGATGACGTAGTGTTATTTTATTTCAGAACAAATCCAAATATATAGAGGTCACAATGATTAAAATGTATTGTGTATTAGCACTTCTTTAACTTATACACATTTTGGAGTTGTTTTGGTGTTTTCTTTGTAAATTACAAAACAATGTTGACACGACACTGAGTTTTAGTATTAACTTATAAGAATATAAATTATACTTAGGGTTACCAATACACCCTATTTTCTTGAAAAGAAAACAGGTCATAAATGGTGGGAAAAATATTCCTGTTTTTAAAATTCGATAATTCGTTATCTTACTGTTTTAAATCCTACATTATATCCATATATTAGAATGCAACAAACGAAACAGTTGTACTAATAACAACTCGAAAGCCACAAAGAAGGTACTCAATGACTTGGCAGGAGGCAGAGCAACACGAGAATAAACCACTGAGGGCACGATAGGACAAGTTTTATGTTATAACTTGACAAACTTAAGAGTTGTATCAATGTAAACACGCTTACAACATTGCGTGTATCGTGTTTGGAAACTTGTTTGTTAGAAATAAGTACATTTTATATTTAACCGTTTATATTAAGTGTTGATTTTTTTTCATGTGTGTTAACTGTTTCAGAAAGTACCACTCCATCATAACATGAACACGTTGATGAGGTCAGCAGAATAAACATAACACCCCACCCAACCAAACGAGGTACCAGTATCGCGAGAACAAAACGTGTACTTAGATATGTCAATTGTGTTTGTGTTTTATTTCCAACATATCGTCGGCAGTACATATCCACATTTTCTTATTTCCTGTGATTACATGTCATAATCCATCAATTAATGGTTATAAGTCATAATCCATCAATTAACTTTAAAACAAAGCTTAAACAACGTTGTCAAATCTGAAAAACAAAGGAAAGTAGATGGCTTGAAAACTCAACAGGGATGCTTGTCTTTCCTTTTTCAGAATTGGTTGTTTTCTTCGAAAATAATATACATGTACCTGTGTAATTTGTCGGTTTTTGAAAAGCAAGATTCTATGTTTGTTGAGGTCAGTTCTTATGGTTTGTAATATACTGAGCAAAAATAAAAAGTATCCCTTTTTCTTGCCCTTATAATATAGACAGTAAAACAGGAAATATTAAATGATGTATATGGAATAATAAGATCGACCATCACCAATAGTCCAAACAACTTTTTTTTGAAAGTTCAGTACACATGGGAGTTATCCCCCTTTTCCTTAAACCATGCATTTTTGGTAGAAACACATAAAATCTATAAACATTACCTCAATTTGTCCAAGACAATATTCCCTATACGTTGCTTTCGAAAATAATCACAGAAAAACACAACACCGATTGTGTAGGTAGCAGTTTTTGATTATTAAAAACCATAAAATTACCTCCCTTTATATGTCCATAGCATCCATAAAAGAATATTGCTTGGTAAAATGTGTAACTGTTTAAAGGAATATTTAGTACTCAGTGAAGTGTGCTTAAAAACATCAAACATTGTTTAATTAAAGAACAGTTCAAGCTGTCTTGCGCCCTCAAAACTGGCCTAAGGGAATATCAGCAAAAAAGGGGGTACTTATTTTTTTTGGTGAGTATATATCGATGTATACCGTTTAAGCGTTTCATCGATACTAAGAGTGTGTGCCTATGTGTATAGATTTGAATTAATTATAAATATAAATTCATTCATAAAGTCAATGAACACATTATTGTTTTTTATTTTGTAACTTCCGAGTGAACTTTATATAATTTAATATTTTGCTACCATTTGCGATCGTCACGCTGTCAATAACAATATGCTTCTAGTTGCATTACGTGGTCCGAGTATTAAATTGTTTACACCATCCAACCCCTTCTCAAAGACGCGAAACTGGAGTTGGCTGGGGTATGACACAAAACCTTAATTTCGGCTGAAAAAAAGTGCATATTTTAAAATTAAAACATTTGATAGGTAATTTTAAACAGGTTATCGCATTTGTTCAGTAAAAATGTATTTAAGCGTGTTTTATTGTCGAAATATCCGTTATAAAATCGGACTAATATAACATTTCTCATCGATTAATGGAAATAAGGTGGGACCCCGTAATGACTATCATAATAGCTTATGGCACAAACAAATTATTTCTGACCAAAATGTTTTTATGATATAGGCCATTTCTTCCATCTCAGTCCATCACCATTTACATAGAGGTATGAAGATAACTTATATGTTCAGTTTAACAATCATATATACAGCATGTTTTTCAGGCTCATAACCAATGCATTTCTTTATATATCGAAAGTAAACACTGTACCTATAATGACTTTGATATGCATCGATAACACTTTTATGTGTGGGTATTTTCGTTTCACACCTTTATCAAACTATTTTCAAGGCACATACTGCACAGATTTTCGTAACGGCTGTACTTAAAGCAGGGCTGCAGGCCTTGTTGATGGTTTAGTATCTTCAAAAAAACTGTAATATAAAACAGTAAAATACATGTACTTACCTTTTCCAGTTTTGTTTCGTGGTTCATATTTATGTGACCTCTAAGACAAATACAAAATGCGAACACTATGCATCCTCGCATGTGGTGTTTCAAATACTGTTGAAACTGGAATTAAACATCATAACACCATTGGTTTTTCGGTATCATATGTCGTTTTCAAAAGAAAACAGAATGACATTTTTCAATTGTTGCTTAAAATAAAGGAAAGAATTCAGAAGATAGTTTCTGTTTTTCTTTTGTCTCTAGGTCAACTTCCCCTTAGTTTTTCTACATAACTTCAACATTTGCAAAACAATAATGATAGTTATTTAAATAGTCAAATTATTCATGGTTGAGTATAGTGCACTATTAATTAATGTACATGTACACATATAGTATAGTGATGAAGAACAACTGTTAAATGCAGATTTTATTTCTTCAATAGGTAAAATGGAAGCAGTGTACTGGATAAATTAATATTGGACGAATGAATTGAGGTGTTTATTCAATACTTAATTAATACTTCAAGACGTTTTTTTTGCATTTCATTGACATAAATACTGCTTTTAGTTATGCCTCGTGTATGAAAAATGCGCAGGAAACATATAAGATTTATAGAATTTAGAAATAATAGTTTTTTGCTCGTTTAAAGAGATGTCTCATGTGTTCACTCTGTTTACATCTGGCTAGTCGCACAGGGCCACGTGCTGAACTAAAATAAGTTCAAAGACCATTAGTTTAATATCCATGATGACACCTCAGATCCACTCGCGTAAACAAGAACACGCACCCACTGACCCCCTCCCCCAAACACTATTATAAATGTACCGTAAGCTATTTTTGAATTCATTCACTTTTATCACACAAACGAAGCGCTTTAATGAGAACAGATGTTTTACAAACGGTGATGCATAAGAGTATATTTATCCTCGCTGTATTGTACTGCGCATTTAAGCGAGCCTAGCAGACATTCGGTTTAAAGTATCCTGGAATGGAATGGTAAGGTAGGACTAACCATTATACCAAGGCGCTACTTCAATATACCCCTCGTCTGCGACCCAAAACTATTACGTCTTATCGACGTGATTTACAGGCGTCGTAAGATCCTTGGCCATTATCACGTTCATATAATCTTATTAAACTCGTTAACAGTTTGTCAAAAGAGGTAATGAGCCTATTATTGTGCAACGCACTGCCTGTTTAGTGGTTTAACCATTTACAGTTCACCACTATGCTTTCCTCTTTGAATGTGTGATGACCAGACAGACTACGCCTACCTAAATGTCTGCTAGGACGGTATCACTTAATGTCTTCAATCTTGTCGTGTCGTGCCCTTATTGGCTTGAATTTTTTATATTCATATATTCATGGTTATCTTTGTGTTTTACCTTTTTTACCTCATAATTCTGCCTAGTCTATTAGCAGATATAGCCTGACTGGAATTTCTTTCTGTACACTGTCCCGTTTTATTGGGCGATAGGGTAAGAGTTAGGCTTCTTTCCAAATATAAAAGTAGTTTAAGAACTCTTCTGCGACAAGGATATCACAACCTGACTTCTATGGTGACGTGATTTACAAACTTCGTAAGTTCCTTGGTCATGCTCACTTTCATACTATATTTGTTAAACTTGTTAAAAGGTTATCAAAAGAGGTTATGACACTATCATTTTTCAACGCACTGCATGCTTGGTGGCGGACCCATTTACAGTTCGCCACTATGCTTTCCTCTTTAATTGGGCAATGACCGGACAGGCTGTGGACCCTATGATGACATCTACCTCAAGCTCAAAAAGACGGTGACGTTTGATGTTTGTCTGCAATCTTGTCTTGTCGTGCCCTCAATGCTCTTGTTGCTCTGGCTTCTGCCAAGTCAGTGAGTACCTTCTTTGTGACTTTCTAGGCTATTGTTGTTTGTATTTATATATACACGAGAATCGTTGTGTTTTACTTATATAGCCTATTGATGCTGCCTTGTTGGTTAGAGAATAGTTCAAGGCTAGGATTTCTTTATTTACACTGTCCTGTTTTATTGAGATGACAGTAGGGTAAGTGTGAGGTTGGTGAACCCTAGAACCGGGTTTAACCCCCAGCGGCCTTTTCTGCCACTGACCGTTCCAAGGCGGTAGCCCTATTGTCAACCCTTTTTGTGTTTGTGACGTCATATGCCTTTATTCTTTATTAACATTGCCATACAAGTTTGTCTTTTTGCGTGTTTTTGGGTTTACTGTGTTCTGTGAAAGCTGTTCGACTTATATACTTTTTTTTGATGCATCCTAGAACCTCGTTTAAACCTCCAGTAGCTTTTTTGCCGTGTCAACCCCTCCATGTTTGTGATGTCACACACCTTGTCTCTTATTTAGTCTTGTAATTGGTGTTTATTGCCATGTTTGTTGTTTGTTGACTGGTTCTCGTATTATGTTCGACTTCTTTATCTAGCTTTACATGTGTTAAATATCTATAGATTTCCTCGTTACAAATTATCTATCGACTCAGCTTACCGGCCAGAAAATACTACACCATCGTTCACCATTCCTCCTGTTATATATATATAAACATTGACACATACATGTATACCTTTAAGTCGAACATTTGACTTTTTAATGACCTAAACATTGCAGCACTGTCAAAATAAATTGATTTTATCTTATAGCTACTGAATACGTTGTGCTTTCTGAATATTAACATATTGGCAAGGCGTTTATACTTCAATTGAATGTTTATTCGAATTAGGTAGCACAATTTATTTTAAAATATATACTTTGTAACCGAAAATTTAAGCAAACCTGTTATTAACTGTACATTACGATGATTATCTTTGTGTGTCAATAACTCACTCGTGTGGTTCCTGGGTAAGAATATGGCCACTGCCTATCCTGGATAAGGAATAGAATTCACACAATTTCATGTTCTTTTTTTAATTTTGTTTTATGCTCATTACCTTAAGATCTTCAGCATGGCACATGTGGTATTTCAGGCGTCTCATGATTGTTGGCAAATAACAATGATTGTTCCTTCAGCGTTTATGGCATGTCTCCAGCTCTTCAATTGCTCAGGTGATAAGGTTTTAGGCGCATTTCGTTGTAAATGAAACATGGGCCTGGAATGTTCTTTCTTGTTGACGACATAATTATGACCTTTCTTGTGCTATATTTATTTTTATTTTATCAATTATTTTAGTTATCGTAATATTGTTTCTCTCGGGTTAGGGAAGCAGTCGAAAGGATCTGATGATCCGATTAGACTGCACAACAGATTTGGGGACTTGGAGATGGAGGTTGATGGTCCAACAAATCTGGATCTTCCAAAATCTGCGAAGTCTGACAACTCCAAAAGCCGTAAACAAGTACTTCCACCGTAGTAACATCAAAATCAAATAAGGTCATTCAATGGAACTGCCGAGGTTTAAAGCCTAATTAGAATGAAATCAGCTTACTTTTAAATAAACACATCCCTGTTGCATTTTGTTGAAGACTAGTGATAAGACATCTTTTAAAAACTATACATTGTATAGCTATATTTGTGATAAAAATGATAAAGCTATTGGAGGAGTTTCGATTCTTGTGAATCGAAACATTCCTCAAAGAACTGTTGCATTTAAAACTGATTTGCAAGCTATTGCGGTCAGTGTTACGATGCACCGAGTTATAACAATATGCTGCTTAATATTTACCACCAAGTCCTTCACTAGACCTTAAAGATCTAAATCACCTAGTTGCACAATTACCATCACCTTTTATACTCGTGGGTGATTTTAATGCACACAACTACATTTGGGGTTGTAAAGATATAAACGATAAAGGCATGGAAGTTGAGGATTTCTTAGCCAAAAACAATGTATGTCTTTTTAATGATAACAAATCACATACTTATTTACATCGAGCTACAGGCTCTCATTCTTCCATTGATTTAACAATATGAGATCCAACGCTCTTGAATATTGTGGAGTGTAGGTGACCACTTTCCCTTATTTCTTGAAAATATCGTCCCTCCACTTCTCGAAAAAATGCAACGATGGAAACTTCGCAAAGCTGATTGGGATACTTTTCAATCTCTTTGTGAGGAACAACTAAAGCCTTCCGTTTTCGAGAATGCCGAAGCAGCAACTACTCTTTTTACCAAAACCCTTCATGATATAGCTGATCAAACTATTCCAAAAACCTCGACAAATACAAAAACAACACATAAACTATGGTACGATGATGACTGCAAATAGGCAGTCAGCGATCGTAAAGCTGCATTGAATGCTTCTAACTTTCGGCCAACTCAAAAAAATGTAGATACTTTCAGAGTTTTTCGTGCGAAAGCCCTTCGTACTATTAAGGATAGCAAGAGGAAATCCTGGAGATCTTATGTCTCTAGGCTGAACTCTCGCTCAACTCTTAAGAAGACGTTGGACATGATCCGGAAAATAAACGGTAAAGGTAATTATAGTTTTGTAAATTATCTTAATAACGGATAATGAAGATATTACATCTGTCAAAGATATTACACTTTGGCAGACACTTTTTCTAAAAACTCTTCTTCTGAAAATTGTCAATCAAATTTTCTAAGAAACTAAAAGAACAGAATAAGCTGAATTTTAAGTCTAAACATTTGGAGAAATACAATAAACTGTTCACTATCAAAGAACTTCGACAATCCCTTAAAAAGGATCATGATACATCAGCTGGTCCTGATGATATCCATTTTCAATTATTAAAACATTCACCTGAAACCTGTCTCTCTACACTTCTTGATATATTTAATAAGGTTTTGGTAACAGGAAACTTCCCCGATTCTTGGCGGGTAGCAATCGTTATTCCAGTCCCCAACCCTGGAAAGGATCATACTGACCCAATAAATTATTGCCCTATTGTTTTAACGAGTTGTATAAGCAAACCCGTGGAACGAATGATTAATGCAAGAGTCGTTGATTCCACAAACTGATAACAAAGTATCAAAATGGATTCCGGCGCCAACGAAGCACAACAGACAATCTCATTCGATTTGAATAATTTATTAGGAAAGCTTTCATAAAGAAAGAACATCTAGTAGCTGTATTGATTTGACTTGGAGAAAGCTTATGATACTGCATGGAAGTACGGTATCATAAAGGATCTGTATGACCTTGGTCTTAGAGGCCGATTACTATTTTTAATAGAGAATTTCTTAGACGATAGACAGTTTCGTGTCCGAATGAGTTCCACCCTCTCTGATATTCATGAACAGGAGATGGATGTGCCACAGGGCATCTAACTCTCTGTCACCCTTTTTAATATAAAAAATAACAGTATAGTTAAAAGCATCAAATACTGGTGAGGATTGTTCTATATGTTGACGACTTTGAGAGACAATTACAACAATGTCTCAATAAACTTCAGAACTGGTCTGATGAAAATGGTTTTAAATTTTCTAAATCTAAAACTAATTGTATGCACTTTTGTCAATTACGTAAACATCATGAAAACCCTCAGATGCGTCACCAATACCAGTAGTGGATGAGACTAAATTCCTTCGTTTTGTTTTTGACCGTAAATTAACGTTATACCACACCTTAAATACTTGAACGATATTATATTATGTAATATTTATCAGCTCTGTATATTTTGATGGAGTAATTTTTCTCCGAATGCAGCTTTCACACATTTGTACCTTGGTCTTGATAAACTTGTCCATTCCAGGCCAGTAAAAGCGTTGCTTTATTAGAAATAAGCTGCGATCCCTTCTCTGATGGCCAAAATGAGATATAGGGTCCTATAGAAACCACAGCGTCCGAACTCAATGGCATCGTAGGTCCGCACTGTACTGCAAACAAGGACTTGATAATACATGAAAGAGACAAAAACAAAGAAAGGATGGTGAAGACAAGGTTACCGACTTGGAACGGTCAGTAGGTCATTATGATATGTGTTAAATATTATATTATTAAGAGACTCTGGTAACATAAGTTGTTAACATTCCTCACCGTTAACGGGTACAGGTAAATGGTGAATAATCGATTCCTAACCGTATGTCCTCGACAGCTCAGTGGTTAGGGCGCTGGTACAGTACACCATAGACCCTAAGGCAGCATTAGATTTATATATATCTAATTCCAAACTATCTTATACTGATTTTAAAAGTTGTATTAAAACATATATACATAACTCTTGGCAATCCGCTTGGGAATTGTCAGTGAACAATAAACATTCAATTAAACCGTAAATTCTGAATACCCTTCTTAATATATCGTAAATTGTAAGTAGAAGATCGTGGAGGCAGGGATGGATTTGATTCGTAAAATAAAATAGTAATTCAACATTTTCTGAAATAGTTTTCATCCAAGCAGTAAGTGCATGTTTATCTTCTTTTTCTCGCTTACACCACTTTGTAAAGAAATCCGTTAAAGAACCCTCAATTTCATTGCGACAGGCATTAAAATCAATATCAGATGGAAGGCGATACTTAGGCCTTTGACAATTAAATGCCGAATCCTCTTATCCTCAATTACATCAAGATTTCCAGTAAGAATATGACCGGCAGGTTCGTAACAAAACTTAGAATTTTGACAATCTCAATCAGTAGGAGTAGATGTCTCGATCTCTCGAAGACTGTTTTGAAGTTAATGAAGCCGGTAGCCCTGATGGGGTATATATTTAGTTATAACAATATAACGAATGAATGAATGGTGCTTTACAGCACGTCGACACATAAATAGGTCATATTTTGCGCAAAAACTGATGAAAGATGAAGAAATGAAGTAGTAATTAAAAATTAATGTAAATATATAAAGATAAATTAAAAACTATTTACAAATAAGGGATGATATGGTAGTAATATAATCTATGTATATATGTAAATCAACAAATGCCCCTCAACGGGTGTATAAACAAGTAAATATATAAGAACATATTATAATGATTTATAAAGTCTGATTTCTTTCAAGAAATCTAAAACAAGACTTAAATCTATAGTATCAAATAACTCTTTCATAGTAAGTATTAACATTGTAGTATATTTGCCGCATAGGATCAAAGTCTACACATTCCAAAACGATTTGTTTGACCGTTAACGGTGCAAAACAGGATATACATTCTGGTAAATATGAATAGTATGGATGAGTATAACGTGTATGCCCTATTCTGCACCTGGCTAGAACAACTTCTTCTCGACGAATTTGCTCTAGTTCCAGCAGACAAAGCTTCCAACAATATAATTATTGTCTGACAACTACATTATATCAATACTTTGAATGCTGAGCTAGCGAGCACTTCTGCTTATCTGACTACACCTCTGCTGGAGACGGACATTGTTTCCCAGCATGTGACCTTTATGGAGACTATAACGGTTTCTGTAATTAGTAAGCAGACGAAGCTCCCTACAATGTACTTGATACCCAAACTTCACAAAATTCCTTACAAAGCACATTTTATCACTAATTCTAGTTTATGTACCACGTCCAATATATCAAAACTATTGACTTCCTGACTTTCCGCGATTAAAGAACATATTGTAAAATATTGCGGAAAGGCCTTCGAAAACTCAGGAATCAATCTGTTTTGTCTATCAAAAACTCTGGAGAAGTTCTTGACAAACTACGGTGTAAGCATTTTCATGCCACTTCTCTAAGCACCTACGACTTTTCTATACTGTATACTACAATACCACATTATCTTATCAAAGAAAAAACTGCTTCAGCTTATTCAGAAGACATTTGCTAGAGAAGGTACAACTTTTCTAGCTTGTAATAATGTCAGGGCTTTCTTTACTAACGCCCCCATTGATAAGTATAATTTGTGGACTTGTACTGATGTTTGTAGAGCCTTATCTTTTCTTCTGGATATCATCTTTATAAGATAAGGTAAAACTATTTACCGTCAGGTTGTTGGTATTCCTATGTGTACTAACTGTGCGCCTCTTGTTGCAGATTTGTTTTTGATCTGCTATAAAAGAGATTTTATGTTGAGTTTGTCACCTGCTAGCCAGGGTGAAATTATTGATGCCTTTAATAATACTTCTCGGTATCTTGATGACATACTCAATATTGACAATCCGTTCTTTGCTCATATGGTTACTAACATTTATCCACAGGAGCTCACGTTGAATAAAGCCAACAGTTCGGATACAATAGCAGCATTTCCCGATCTTCATCTCTTGATTTCAAATGATTGTATTCATACTAAAATCTATGATAAGAGAGATGATTTCAATTTTAACATCGTTAACTATCCGCACCTGGATGGAGATGTGCCTCGTGCTACCTCATACGGGGTGTATATCTCCCAGCTCACTCGATTTGCTAGAGCGTGTAATGATGTTATAGAATTCAATGGTCGAAATCAAGTTATTACAAGTAAACTTCTTCAGCAGGCTTTTCGTTATCACAAACTACGTAGATCGTTCTCTAAATTCTACCGCCGCAACGAGGGCCTGCTGGAAAAGTACAACACCAACCTTAAAACACTTCTGCGACTAGGCATATCACAACCCTCATTTTATGGAGATGTGGTCTATAAACTTCGAAAGTTAAAGGGGTCTGACGGGTTTCCTGACCGCTTTACAAATTTAATCAGGAAGTTCGTCAGAAAAGGATATAACCCTTTGGTTTTACAGCGCACTGAATGTTTAGTGATTGACCCCTCTACAGTCAGTCATTACGCTTCACTTTTCACTTGTGCGATGACTGGACTACCTCTTGGGACTCTATGTCTGTACCTACTGAAACCCCAACTAAGGGAGGATGGTGAATGAGCTTTCGTCCCTCGGGTTTTCTGGTCGTACCCTAGATTGGTTTACTCTTTAGCTGCAACTACTATGGTTGTTCAGTACGATTCTGGATACATCCTGAAATTTTTATTATTTTGTATGTGTTTCTTTAGTTAGTTTCTCTGAATGTGGACTTTATTGTTAGATAATTCCCTTTGATGGGATGTAGTTTTGTTTACACTGTATTGTCTATTTGGGCGCTGAAGACAGGATAATAGCGAGGATTGTGCGCATATAAAATCGATTCAATCTAACCAGAAGGCCATATTGCCTACTGACCGTTCCAAGTCGGTAACCCTGTCTTCACCACGCTTTCTGTTTGTTTTTTGTCTCTTTCATTGTATTATCAAGTCCTAGTTGCAGTTCAGTGCGGACCTACGATGCCATTGCGTTCGGACGCTGTGGTTTCTATAGGACCCTATATCTCATTTGTACACCCTAGAACCTGGTTTAAATCCCCAGCGGCCTTTATTGTCACTAACCGTTCCAATGCGGTAGCCCTATTGGCAACCAATTTATGTTTGTGATATCATATATTGCCTTTTATTCATCTTTATATTTGTTGTTTGTTTCTGTGTGTCTTTGTTGTTTACTGTGGTTCTTGAATACTACATTTCCTGTTCGACTTCTATATCTACTTATATATTCGCGGTCCCGTGTATCGGTTTATCCTCCGAGCACGTTAAAGAACCATAGGATCTATTCAATAATAATAGTAAGGCATGGTTCCCGGATTCCTATGTATCCTTCCCCTCTCTCTGGGGCGGCTCTAAATAACCTATACCGTGTTGATGAGCCGTTAAACAACATTCAATTATATTATTATTTATCATGTATATAAGATATTCCGTAAGTGTGCTAGTACATACATAAAATAACCGCTGACAATACCCTAATGACATGTGATACAACCATACAACCACTGTTTTATGGAAAAGACGAATATTTGCTGAATTTTATGGGTCACGAACTCAAAATCTAGTCGGTCAATATGAATCTGGCCGTTAGCCCATAGGAATATTTTGTTCATTTGTTATAATATTCAATATTTTACCAAGTATATAAAGAAATATAAACATATCGGACAGGGAAAGTAGCATTCAAGGAGAACAGTCAACCACAAAACACAGAAACAAACACGCAATCAGACAAACATGAAGGCAAAAGTAGTAATAAATATATAAGTTTTATTTCGTTCCATATGCATACCATCAGCGGGAGGGCTCAAATGTTCGTACTATTGACGTTTAAATATTCAGGCTGCTCTACTCAGGGCTAGAAGGTGTGAACGGAGTTAAACAATTTTCGCAACCGTTCATGAATAGTCTCAATCAAACCGAGACTTCTAGCGTTCGTTTAGTGCAGTGTGGCGGCTGTAAAAAGTCTCCCCGTGCTACGAATTAGTAGTGTTATTTGTTACTGGTCCTTTGGGATCAACGAGCCCAATATATGTGGTTTTGAAGTAGAATACCGCTTAAGCCGGTGCTAGGGGGCATGAGAAGTTTTGTTTCTTGCATTACTTCTCATGAACAGACTCAATAAAACCGAGTCTGCTGCTTTATTCTCTTAATTGTGTTTGTTGCTCTCAAAGGATTACCTTTATCAGTATTTATTCTGATAGGAAGATGAGTCCTTCACAAACTTCATAGAAAGTTCACATAGTATAATTGTTTAAACTGCCGTTAGTAAAAAAGGCTTTAAGATTATTTAACTGATAAAACTTATGAAAACTCTGGAATTAATTTATTTTGGTCTATAAAAAATTCAGGAGATGTTCTTAATAACATTTTCAATAAAAGTCAAGTTTCATCAATAAGCACTTATGACTTCTCTACACTACATACAACCTTACCACATCACCTTATTAAAGACAAGCTAATTTATTATATTCAAAAAACATTCGCTAGAGTAATACTACATTTTTGGCATGTAATAAAATAAAAGCGTTTTTTACTAACGGCGGTTTAGAAAATTATACTATGTGGACTTGCTATGAAGTTTGTGAAGCACTCATCTTCCTATTCGTCAGGTATGGAACCACCGTTTATAGACAAATTGTTGGTATCCTTATGGGTACGAACTGTGCACCACTTGTCCCAGATTTGTTTTCATTTTGCTATGAAAAAGATTTCATGTTGAGTCTTTCACCAGATACTCAGGCAGATGTTATTGAAGCCTTTAATGACACCTCTTGGTATCTGGATGACATATTGAACATTGACAACCCTTTCTTTCCAACTATGGTTAGTAATATTTATCCTAAAGAACTTCAGCTTAACAAAGCTAATATATCTGATAATAAAGCTTCTTTTTTTGATTTAGATCTGTCGATTGAAAATGGTGAAATAATTAGCAAATTCTATGACAAGAGAGATGATTTAATTTTGACATTGTTAATTATCCCCACTTGGATGGGAATGTTCCCCGAGCAACTTCTTATGGGGTGTATGTGTCTCAACTTATTCGTTTTTCAAGAGTTTGTACTCGAGTTAAGGACTTTAATATTCGTAATCTTTGTATAACTAAAAAGCTACTCAATCAGGGTTACCGTTACCATAAACTTAGTAAAACCTTTGCAAAATGTTATTATCGTAACCCTGATCTTCTTTCCAAATATGAAAGTAATTAAGGACTCTTCTGCGACAAGGACTGTCACAACCTGACTTCTATGGTGATGTGATTTATAAACTTCGTAACATTCATCTATCTTTGTTAAACTTGTTAAAAAGAGGTTATGACCCTATCATTTTGCAACGTACTGCATGCTTGGTGGTGGACCATTTTACAGTTCGCCACTATGCTTTCCTCTTTAATTGTACGATGACCGGTCAGGCTGTGGACCCTATGATGACACCTACCTAAATCCCACTGGGACGGTGGCGTTTGATGTTTGTCTATGATCATTCTTGTCGTGCCCTTAATGGTTTATTCTCTTGTTGCTCTGGCTTCTGCCAAGTCAGTGAGTACCTTCATTGTGGCTTTCTAGGCTATTGTGTTTTTTGTATTATATTTACACGAGCATGTTTGTGTATTAGTTATATTGCCTATTGATGCTACAATGTTGGTTAGAGTTTAGATCATGGCGGGGATTTCTTTATTTCTTTACTTACACTGTCCTGTTTTAATGGGATGACAGTGTGAGGTTTGGTGCACCCAAGAACCGGTTTAAACCCCAGTGGGCTACTTTGCCACTTACCGTTCCAAGGCGGTAGCCCTATTGTCAAACATTTTGTGTTTGTGATGTCGTTTGCGTTTAATATTACTTTTGCCTTCTTGTTTGTCTGTTTGGCTATACTTATGCCACTTTTAGGCGGAACATAAGTGCGGCTCTTCGACTTTTTAGTTAAGGGGTGATGTCCGCTGTGTGGTATGGGAGGTCTGATGCGTTAGTTTTATATGAGTATACTCTTCACGTATACTTGGCATTTGTCTGTTGGATATTCACAGCAAATGTCCCCTTGTTGGACTCAGAGGTGGGTGAGAAGCGTGGAGAATGAATATCAATTCCCCTCTGAATCTGGTGAGGATATTTTTCATTTAAATTGGCCTCCTCGTTTTCTCAATATTATCTCTGATGACAAACCCATAACTAGACTCTCTCGTTTTGCCATCTCCAAGGCTTTACTTTGAGCCAAGGAGTGTTAAAAAAATCAATAATGGAAAACTTCTTGTTGAGTGTGCCAAAAACTCACACTCTGACAATCTCCTTAAAATTAAAACTTTCGTAAACATCCGTGTTGAGGTTATTCCTCACATTGCACTCAATTCTTCAAAGGGTGTAGTACGCTCCAGGGAACTGGAGCACTGCAATCTTGAAGAAATTATTCACAATCGTAAGCCTCAAGGGGTGACTGAGGTAACGCTAATCAGTACTAGGCGGGGTGGCAAACTCACTCCTACCAATACTTTTGTGCTTATTGTCAGCACACCAAATCTTCCAACGACCATCAAGACTGGATATATCATTATACCATTTGACCCCTTTATTCCAAACCCTCTTCGATGTTTTAACTGTCAACTCTTTGGTCACCATAGAGAAAGATGCAAGCGAGCTGCTCCTGTCTGTGCCATTTGCGGCTAGGAGGGTCATAGCGACTACACGAATTGCAAAAATCACGCCTCTTGCGTTAACTGTAAGGGGACCCACGGGCTTTCTCTAGGGATTGTCCGAAGTAGAAGCACAAAAGGGAAATACAGAAGGTTAAGATTAAAAAGAACGTTTCTTTTCCTGAAGCTAGAAAACTTGTTGAGAGTCTTACTCCGCCCACTCCATCGGGCAAATCATATGCCGTTGCAAGCAGGGTTGAGAAACCAGCTACCAGGTCAAACGCGGCGCTGAACGTGTTGACCTGGCCAATAGACTCCGACAAGTTTACTACTATACCACTCTCTATTCAGAATTCCTCTAAAACATCTTCAGCCTCACACACGTTGGTCCTCCTAAATAAGCCGCCTTTAGCTCCCAAATCCCTTATGGCTTCCAAGCCTAAAACTCCTTCAACTATATCCTCAACAACTCCTACACCTACTGCATCTACTTCATCTATTTAGAAATCGACGGACGTGACTGCAAGAAAAAAGAAAAAATCACGGGTTAGGGAAGCAGTCAAAGGGATCTGATGGTCCGATTGTACTGCACAACAGATTTGGAGACTTGAAGATGGAGGTTGATGATCCAGCACATCTGGAACTCCCAAAGTCTCCAAGGACTGCCAATCCCAAAGGCCGTAAACAAGTACTTCCGCCGTAGTAACATCAAAATTAAATAGGATCATTCAATGGAACTGCCGAGGTTTAAAACCTAATTATGATGAACTCAGCTTACTTTTAAATACACACAACCTCGTTTCATTTTGTCTTCAAGAAACTTTCCTCACATAACTGTTGCGTTGAAAACTGGCTTGCAAGCTGTTGCGGTCAGTGTTACGATGCACAGAGTTATAACAATATGCTCCTTATATTTACCACCTTATATTTACCACCCAGTTCTTCACTAGACCTTAAATATCTAAATCACCTAGTTGCACAATTACCATCTCGTTTCATACTCTTAGGTGATTTTAATGCACATAAGTACATTTGGGGTTGTAAAGATATAAACGATAAAGGCAAGAAAGTTGAAGATTTCTTAGCCAAAAACAATTTATGTCTATTTAATGATATCAAATCACATACTTGTTTACATCCAGCTACAGGCTTTCATTCTTCCATTGATTTAACAATATGCGATCCAACTTCGATGGAAACTTCGCAAAGCTGATTGGGATACATTTCAATCTCTTGTGAGGAACAATTAAAGTCTTCCGTTTTCGAGGATGTCAAAGACGCAACTACTGTTTTTACCAAACACCTTCATGATATAGCTGATCAAACTATTCCGAAAACCTCGGTAAATCCAAAACGCCAACATAAACCATGGTACGATGATGACTGCAAATGGCCTTTGTCTATTACCAATTTTTATAGACAATTTCTTAGATGATAGACAGTTTCGTGTCCGAATCGGTTCAACCCTCTCTGACATTCATGAACAGGAGAGGTGTGTGCCACAAGGCAGCATACTCTCTGTCACCCTTTTTTAGTATAAAAATTAACAGTATAGTTAAATGCATCAATCCTGGTGTGGATTGCTCTCTATATGTTGAGACTTTGTTATATGTTATCGTGCAAAAAACATGAACACTATTGAGAGACAACTTCAACAATGTCTCAATAAACTTCAGACCCGGTCGGAAGAGAACGGTTTATAATTTTCTAAATCTAAAACTAATTGCATGCATTTTTTGTCAACTCATTAACATCATGAATACCCTCATCTAACACTGAATGGTTCACCAATACCAGTAGCGGATGAGACAAATCTTATTTTCGACCGCTAATTAACGTTTATACCACACCTTAAATACTTGAAGGCCTTAAAGCTCTGAATTTACTTAAAGTTGTTGCAATCACTAAATGGGGAGCAAATCGTAAAGTACTTTTACAACTTTATAGATCTCTTATCAGATCCAAGCTGGACTACGGCTCTATAGTATATGGATCGACTCGCAAGTCGTACTTGCAGATGCTCGATCCTATACATAATCAAGGATTACGACTCGGCTTAGGTGCCTTTCGTACATCTCCAACCGAAAGTCTATATGTTGAAGCTAATGAACCATAACTGTCTCATAGACGGGACAAATTAGCACTTCAATATGCCATTAAATTACAATCTAACACTTCAAACTCAACTTTCGATACTGTTTTTAATCCTAATTATGAACCTCTTTTTGATCAAAACAGAAGGCCATTCGACCATTTGGTCTTCGTATCAAACCAAAATTAAGAGACTCTGAAATCGATCTAAATTTAATTGCCAAGTACAAAGTACCACAAATTCCACCGTGGACTTTGGAAACACCGACAATTTTTTTTGATCTTTGTAATAGTAACAAATTCAGTACAGACCCTACTGTCTTTTAAAGCAAATTTAATGAAATTAAATCGAAATACAGTAACTTTCAATATATATACGCAGATGGTTCTAAAGATGGAGATAAGGTAGCTGCAGCAGCTGTTGTACACAAACACAACATAAATAGTCGCCTGCCTGACCAGGCCTCTATCTTTACAGCTGAACTTTTGGCAAATGAACCTGCCTTAAACTATATTCAGGAGTCTGATGATGACCATTTTGTAATCTTTTCTGATTCCCTTTAATCTCTTCAAGCCCTGGGTAATATGAAACATGATAACCCAGTTGTGCTTCAACTTATACAAAAGTACAGTTTTATAGTTGATAACGTTATTATTTTCTGCTGGCTTTCAAGCCATGTAGGAATACGTGGTAATGATAGAGCTGATAGTGCTGCTAAATTAGCATTAGCTTAACATATTTCTAATGCCAAATTACCTTATACTGATTTTAAAAGTTGTATTAACACATATATTCGTTATAAACAATAAACTCCATTGAGTTAAACCGTTACTTGAAGAATGGCATTCTTTTAGTAGACCTTTTCGTCGAGAAGATGTTGTCCAAGACCGGTGCAGGAGAGGGCATACACGTTATACTCATTCATATATATTACAATGTGAGCAATTACCAGAATGTATACCATGCTTTGCACCGTTAACGGTCAAACACATCTTGTTGGAATGTGTCGACTTTGATCCTATGCATCAAAGGTACTACAATGTTAATACTACGAAAGAGTTATATGATACTATAGATTTTAGTCTTGTTTTAGATTTCCTGAAAGAAATCAGACTATATAAATCATTATAATATGTTCTTATATATATTTACTTATTTATATACCCGTTTACGGGCATTTGTTGATTTACATACATAGTTTATATTACTACCCTATCATCCCTTATTTGTAAATAGTTTTATCTTTATACATTTACATTAATTTTCATTTACTACTTCATTTCTTCATCTCTCGTCAGTTTTTGCGCACAATATGAGCTATTTATGTGTCGACGTGGCGAAAACACCATTCATTCATTCATTCATTCATTCATTCATTCCAAACTAAAAAGGACTGGATGACCATTAATGAGGCGCAGTTATCTGTGGTTGATGGATACAAGAGTGAGAATACGTGATGTACCAAACACTCAATTGTGGCCAACGATCAATTATTTAGTTATTGATAATAAGTTATGTCATTCCACAAGAGATCATTGCAAAAATAGAATTATATTATCGCTGAAAACAAAAACAAAACCTACAATCTACTTAGTCAAGAATCAGCCGGATTACCGTTATCTCAAAATAGTACAAAATAAACTCTTTTTTATATATATATACAATGATTACAAAGAAAGCTACATAGCTTACACAAATCAATCTAGATGGCACAGATGATCGTAACCTCTCGCGTACAATGCAGAGACAGGGAATCGAACCCGAGCTGCATTCGTCTAGTGACATTGGTGAGAAGTGAGTGAGTTCAAGTACGTTACCCAGACATGATTTGATATATTGTAGCGCATCCGTGGTCGTGAGGGTAAAGACGCTGCATTAAAAACCTTTTCAACGCTGCGTGTTCGAATCCCACTGGGAGCTCGACTTGTAAGTGTCGATTCTTACGGACGACGGGAAGTATACAGTACGTGTCTTACATGTTCTACCCAGGAATAAGTGAGTGGTCTGCTACCACAACTAAAAAAACGTTGACCGTCATACACAGCCTAAAATATGCTGGAAAATGAAGTTATACACCAAACAAAAAAATGACAAACTTTATTTCAATTGCCCTGAAGAAAAATGTCATTGTCCGTCCATGTGGTAAGTAGCTTAAATATTTAAGGGTCCTTTGTTCAAGGTCATGACATTTTCATGTCCAGTCATACTCCTAAACCCTTCTTCTTCCGAGTAAAGAGCTGTGATCTTCTTAGATCGTACTTAGCTCTTGAAATGTGTTTTCAATAGACCATGTGTTGCACATTAAAATAATGGTTACATGTTCAAGGTCAGTGTGAATACTGATGTAATTTTGATGTTCATTCCAATAAGCTGTCGAACGATTTCAGATAATGAGATGAAACTGTTACCGTATCATTAATATATTGGGCGTGTACATCACTTAAGTTTAAGGTCAAGCATCTTGCGTTAGACGTTTTCCCTTGGCTTTGTCCTTCTGATGGGGATGGTAAATAGAAAGTCCAAACTATCCTGTCTGCATGTTAAATAATTATTACACTCTTTTTGACAGTAAGAGTTAGGACTGCAACGGTACTTTATACTCATGATACGATACGTATCGCGATACCTGGCTGGCTGACTGTAATGTATCGCGATACATCGTTTTATTAAATAATATATTATTTTCACACAATAAGTCAAAATATTAGCATATGAGAGGTGAATACAATAACTACTTACATTAATAACCCTTTAAACCATAAGAAAGATAATTTTTTCCAATTAATTGTGAGATTGTTTTTGTCATTAACAGCAATGTTGTGGTTATTTGTGTATCGTTACCATATCGCGATACAGACCCCACGATAAGTTACGTGTACCGTGATAGAAAGTATCGCGATATAATCGTATCGCGATTAATTGTTGCAACAATAGTTAAAGTAGGCCAGGGTTTCGGGATTATTTTGTATTCTTCACCTCTCATTGAGGTGGCTATAATAACCATAATATGCTGATGAGTGTTATGTCTCCCCCCACGAAGTGGAGGAGAGATATTATTTTCGCTGTGTCTGTCCGTCAAAAATGTACAGGAAGCATCAGTATAAGGTCTAGTTGTGCATATCGCGTTTGTGTTCTGGTTCGATGATTCATGACGTAGTTATAGCCCTTTGACGTTTTCACTTTAAATTTGTTGTCGCCGCTACTCCTCCTAAACTGCTTGTTTGAATTCGCCGAAAATTTACAGGAAGCATCGGTATAACGTCTCGTTGTGCATATTGCGTTTGAGTTCCGGTTCGATGACTTTTGACAGAGTTATGGGCCTTTGACATTTTCACTTTAAATTTGTTGTCGCCGCTACTCCTCCTAAACCGCATCTTGGATTTCACCGAAAATTTAACGGAATCATTAGTATAATGTCTAGTTGTGCATATCTCGTTTGTGTTCCAGTTCGTTGATGTTTAACAGAGTTATGGCCCTTTGACGTTTTCACTTTAAATTTTTTGCCTCCACTACTACTCCTAAACTGCTTGTTTGATTTTGCCCAAACTTTACAGGAAGTATCGGTATAATGTCTAGTTGTACATTTCGTATTTGTGTTCCGGTTTGATGATTTTTCACGGAGTTATGGCCTTTATCATTTTCAGTTTAAATTTGTTTTCGCCGCTACTCCTCCTAAACCGCTTGTTGGATTTCGCCGAAAATGTACAGAAAGCATCGGTATAATATCTAGTTGTACATATTTTGTTTGTGTTTCGGTTCAATGATTTTTGACGGAGTTATGGCCCTTTTAAGTTTTCACTTACAATTTGTTGTCCTCCTAAACCGCTTGTTGGATTTCGCCGAACATTTACAGGAAGCATCGGTATAACGTCTAGTTATGCAAATCGCGTTTGTGTTCTGGTTTGATGATTTTTGACGGAGTTATGACGCTTTGACGTTTTCACTTTAAATTTGTTGTCGCCGCTACTCCTCCTAAACTGCTTGTTTGAATTCGCCGAAAATTTACAGGAAGCATCGGTATAACGTCTCGTTGTGCATATCGCGTTTGAGTTCCGGTTCGATGACTTTTGACAGAGTTATGGGCCTTTGACATTTTCACTTTAAATTTGTTGTCGCCGCTATTCCTCCTAAACCGCATCTTGGATTTCACCGAAAATTTAACGGAATCATTAGTATAATGTCTAGTTGTGCATATCTCGTTTGTGTTCCAGTTCGTTGATGTTTAACAGAGTTATGGCCCTTTGACGTTTTCACTTTAAATTTTTTGCCTCCACTACTTCTCCTAAACTGCTTGTTTGATTTTGCCCAAACTTTACAGGAAGTATTGGTATAATGTTTTGTTGTGCATTTCGTATTTGTGTTCCGGTTTGATGATTTTTCACGGAGTTATGGCCTTTATCATTTTCAGTTTAAATTTATTTTCGCCGCTACTCCTCCTAAACCGCTTGTTGGATTTCGCCGAAAATGTACAGAAAGCATCGGTATAATATCTAGTTGTACATATTTTGTTTGTGTTTCGGTTCAATGATTTTTGACGGAGTTATGGCCCTTTTAAGTTTTCACTTACAATTTGTTGTCCTCCTAAACCGCTTGTTGGATTTCGCCGAACATTTACAGGAAGCATCGGTATAACGTCTAGTTATGCAAATCGCGTTTGTGTTCTGGTTTGATGATTTTTGACGGAGTTATGACGCTTTGACGTTTTCACTTTAAATTTGTTGTCGCCGCTACTCCTCCTAAACTGCTTGTTTGAATTCGGCGAAAATTTACAGGAAGCATCGGTATAACGTCTCGTTGTGCATATCTCGTTTGTGTTCCAGTTCGTTGATGTTTAACAGAGTTATGGCCCTTTGACGTTTTCATTTTAAATTGTTTGCCTTCACTACTACTCCTAAACTGCTTGTTTGATTTTGCCCAAACTTTACAGGAAGTATCGGTATAATGTCTAGTTGTGCATTTCGTATTTGTGTTCCGGTTTGATGATTTTTCACGGATTTATGGCCTTTATCAGTTTCACTTTAAATTTTGTTTTCGCCGCTACTCCTCCTAAACCGCTTGTTGGATTTCGCCGAAAATGTGCAGAAAGCATCGGTATAATATCTAGTTGTACATATTTTGTTTGTGTTTCGGTTCAATGATTTTTGACGGAGTTATGGCCCTTTTAAGTTTTCACTTACAATTTGTTGTCCTCCTAAACCGCTTGTTGGATTTCGCCGAACATTTACAGGAAGCATCGGTATAACGTCTAGTTATGCAAATCGCGTTTGTGTTCTGGTTTGACGATTTTTGACGGAGTTATGACGCTTTGACGTTTTCACTTTAAATTTGTTGTCGCCGCTACTCCTCCATGGTATGATGTCTAGTTGTGCATATCCCTTGTACGTTTTTGTTATATAAAAATGTTCCCTATCTACTTCCAAACATAATATCTTAACAAGAGCGCACCTTATCCACTATCAAACTTATTTTAACTAGGTTGTGCAGTGGGGGAGACATCTTTCTTTCTAAAAAAAACAACACTAGTTTTCGTTTGCATTCCAGTGTTATTTTAATGAGTTAAGCTCGCTATGAGGTAGTGCCTTATTCATATTACATTAAATAAAACCATCAGTCGTTGTGAAGCACTGTGGTCTAGTGGTAAAGCGTTGGATGCATGATCGAAAAGTAGGGGGTTCGATCCCCGCCATGACCATATGTGATGTGTCCCTGAGCAAGACACTTTATATGTTTTTGCTTAGTACTGGTTCTACCCAAGAAGACATCGAAAGTGATAAAATAAGTTTAGAGAGATTCGGTTACAATCGATGCAAAATATATAAGTTTAAACTGACTCCCATAGTAACAAATAAATACAAAAATATCCCCACCCCCACCAAGATCATTTTAATTAAATGTTACCCACACCCTCTAGAATAAAAATGCCAGTGTTACCCACCACAACCATAAAAATGTGTTGATTATATTGTACCAATGATATATTATACATAAGGTAGACTAAAGTGAAAGAATGAGAAACTAACAAAGTCACAAAGATATATGCAAACATATTTACGGTGAAATTTGTTCTGGGATCAATACATCTAATTTTACAGCTTGATACTAACTTCAAGATTGTCGTGTGTCTCTTTAAATATTTACAAACATAAAATCAACTTCAGCAAATGACATACAGGACTGTTTAAACATCAGATCTGCATCGCACTCCATATTTAATGGTACACCAGCAAAAACACCCACCTATTCGATTGATACATACGCGAACATGTCCTGTTCAGGTTTAAATAGACATTAACTAACATTGGTACAAGTGGCTGCTCACCACGGCGGAACACTATATACACAAACATCACGTGTCACGAATGGAGTACTTTAAATAATAACGATTTTACATAGTTATTTGAAATTCAATATCAATGCAATGTTTACATCCGTGTATTAAGCAGTAGTGTACAATTTAAAAGTCGAGTTAACGTTTATTGTACACACATTTATTGTGCTTGTTTTAGCATATATAGGTTTAGTGCAGACAAGATGGATACACGGAAACAAATTATATTGTGTTTGGCATGGTTTATATGTTTAAAGCCAGGTTAGTTATCTTCTTAAAAGTTCTTCAAATTAATACTGTACCTATATTCATACGTAATTCACCTATATACATTAGTACTCTACATATATACATTAGTACTGTGCCTATATACAATAGAGATGTACCTTTATACACTAGTGGTGTATATATATACAATAGCACTGTACATATATGCATTATTACTGTAAGTATATGCATTAGTACTGTACCTATATACCATAGTGTTGTATCTATATACATTAGTACTGTTTGTATATACATCAGTAATAATATATATAGGTACAGTACTAATGTATATATGTACAGTACTAATGTATATATGTACAGTACTAATGTATATATGTAAGTACTAATGTTTATATCTATACGGTACTAATGCATATATGCCCAGTACTAATGTATATAAGTAAAGTACTGATTTATATATGTACAGTACTAATGTATATATGTACAGTACTAATGTATATATGTAAGTACTAATGTGTATATATATATATATATACAGTTCTTATGCATATATGCACAATACTAATGTATATGGTTACAGTACTAATATATATATGTATGTACAGTACTAATGTATATATGTACAGTACAGTACTACTGTATATATGTACAGTACTAATGTATGTAGGTACAGTACTAATGTATGTAGGTACAGTACTAATGTATATGTGTGCATTACTTATGTATATATGTACAGTACTAATGTGTATATATACAGTACTAATGTATATACGTACAGTACTAATGTGTATATATATAGTACTAATGTAAATATGTACAGTAATAATATGTATATATACAGTACTAATGTATATACGTACAGTACTAATGTATAAATATATAGTACTAATGTATGTAGGTACAGTACTAATGTATATAGGTCAGTACTATTGTATGTAGGTACAGTACTTATGTATATAGGTACTGTACTAATGTATATATTTATAGAACTAATTTATATATGGACAGTACTAATGTGTATATATACAGTACTAATGTATATCCGTACAGTACTAAAATATGTATACAGTACTAATGTATGTAGGTACAGTACTAATGTATATAGGTCAGTACTATTGTATGTAGGTACAGTACTAATGTATATAGGTACTGTAATAATGTATATATGCATAGTACTAATGTATATAAGTACAGTACTAATGTGATATACAGTACTAATGCATATACGCACAGTACTAATGTATATAGGTACAGTACTAATGTATATATATACAGTACTAATGTACATATGTACAGTACTAATGTGAATATACAGTACTAATGTATATACGTACAGTACTAATGTATATATATATATATACATTACTAATGTATATATCTACAGTATTAATGTATATAGGTACTAATGTATATAGGTACAGTACTACTGTATATAGGTACTGTACTACTGTGTATAGGTACAGTACTAATGTATATGGGTCAGTACTAATGTATATATGTACAGTACTAATGTATATAGGTACTGTACTTATGTATATATACACAGTACTAATGTATATATGTACAGTACTAATGTGTATATATACAGTACTAAAGTATATACATACAGTACTAATGTATATATATACAGTACTAATTTATGTAGGTACAGTACTAATGTATATATGTACAGTACTAATTCAGTTTCTGAATATGATTGCTCGATAGGTCAGTACTATTGTATGTAGGTGCAGTACTAATGTATATAGGTACAGTACTAATGTATATATGTACAGTACTAATGTATATATTTTTTTCATTACGATCCAAAATACAGGCGAAATTCTAAGTTATTGATCATGTAATTTTTTTATCATACAACTACATCTAATGCATATTTGTAAGTACTAATGTATATATATATATACACTACTAATGCATATATGCACAGTACTAATGTATATATGTACAGTACTAATGTGTATATATACAGTACTAATGTATATACGTACAGTATTTATGTATATATATACAGTACTAATGTATATTTATACCGTCCTAATGTATATAGGTACCGCACTAATGTATATAGGTACAGTACTACTGTATATAGGTACAGTACTAATGTGTATAGGTACATTATTAATGTATATGGGTCAGTACTAATGTATATATGTACAGTACTAATGTATATATGTACAGTACTAACGTATATATGTACAGAACTAATGTATATATTTTTTATTACGATCCAAAATACAGGCGAAATTCTAAGTTACTGACCATGTATTTTTTTTACCATACAACTACCAAAACATTCTTATTTATTTAAGAAAGTTTTATTTTTTTTAAATATTTCGTCCCCATACTGTCCTTTAACGAAATACGCAGATGTCGCGGATAAATATAGAAAACGCAAGCGCGTGAGGCATTTACATATTAGTGTGCATTGGATATATTTCTAAACATTAACGCGAATTATGACTGTTATAACTGTTATAACGAAAGTCGGGTAGGGATTTCTAATTTCTAACTCCTTACTTCTAACTTCTTAGTTATAACTTCTAACTTCTTACTTCTTACTTCTAACTTCTTAGTTCTAACTTCTAACTTCGATGTTGGCACGTGACAATATATTTTCCGGGAAGCCTGCTTTATCAACTACAGTACATATTAGCAAATAAATGCTGTCTGCTAACAGATAACGATTTTAGCCCGGTAACCATTTCATTGACACGAAATTTCTAAAACTATTTGAAAAATAAACTGGAAATAACATGACCGTAAAGTTGGTTCCTGGTTCCGCTCAATTATTTCATGACCATAAAGTTGGTTACTGGTTCCCAGTTTCCGGTTTCCGGTTCCGGTTCTTTATTCGAATTGAATCGGGAACTGGGAACTAGGAAATGTTCCTGGTTCCCGGTTTCTCATTCCCGATTCGGCTCGAATAGGGAACTGGCTTCTGTGTTTGTTCAAGCCTGCTGGAATTATGTGAAAATAGTAAAGTAAAGTGACGAGGAACCGGGAACCAGGAACAGTTCCTAATTCTCAGTTCCTGGTTCCCGATTCAATTCGAATAAGGAACCGGGAACCAACTTTATGCTCATGGAAAAATAACGTGTTTTATCATATATATGTTATGCGCAAAATAAGAATATGGACAATTCCGGAATTGCTCTGCGCAAAGTAAGAATTCTTAAATTGCGCGGCATTATCGGAATTCTCAAAATGCGCGGTTCAATTCCGGAATAGTCCGTGCGCAAAGTAGGAATTGGGACAAAGTAAGAATATGTTCGTTATCGTCAGTGCGCAAAGTAGGAAATGGAACAAAGTAGGAATATTTTCGTTAATCATATTTGCGAGTATAAACTTTGATTTTTGTTTGCTTCATTCAAATAGTCAACATATCAGCAATATATTAGTATAAGAAATTTTGAAATATACGTACGTATAGTTAAAATCACTAACATACTGTGATTTAGTTTGACAAAAGAGCATACAAATACTTAAATGTGTGTGTTTATTTTAAGCCGACAGCCGTTGGTGTTCTTACATACCGATTAGGATATCCGCGTTTTACATTCCGGATACTGAAAGTATTTTTCTTGCACTCGGAATAAGGCTTTCAACGTTTTACTTTGAATTGAATTGGGTTTTAAGGCGCACCAGCACACGAAAGGTTATATGACGCCTAATAGGAATGAAAATGCCAGGCTCATCCTCCACTTATATCAAGATAGAATGGGCCTAGAACCTTCTTACCTGCAGAACTGCAGAGTTGCTGCCATTTACGATGGAGCCACGTTTCCACGTTTGCGTACGCGGTGTCATGACCTTGAATGAGCATTGTAAAAAATGAAAAATATAATATGTATGGGGTGTGGGGGGGGGGGAATATAATATGAATGGGGGGGGTGAGTGGGGTGGGGGATGGGGGTCTTATCTCTGCATGTGATGGTGTGTTTGCAGTGGTTTTATTCTACCCCGGCAACCTAACGGGGATCCGCCTATACACGGTGGATTGATGCAAGAATATTCATATAATCGCTAAATATTAAATTAATAACTGACTCAGAACACAATAATAACTAACGTTGCGACGTAATAACTAACATTGCGACGTAATGACTAACGTTACGACGTTGAGTGATGGCGTCAGTAAACTGACTTAAAATGGAAAAAATACATTAGTTAACTGCCCGAATCGATTATTGGGTAATCCTTCACTCGATGGTAGACGTGTTTTGTTTTTTCACTCACTCTCATACGCTCGTTCGTGAAAAGAACTACACGTCTATACCAGTCTTGAAGGATTTCCCTATAATCCATCCCAGCATTTAAATAATCTCTATATATTGATGGTCTAGAATTATAACGTCGTAAGTGAAAAATCATAGTTTTCGGGAAAGTGAAAATAACGGACTGACAGTAACAACTGGGTGAATTCTCTGAAAAATCTCGTATGACATAAGCTGCAGTTTGCTTTCTCATAAAACAAAGTATTTGTTATTTCAAAAAAAAATTTACTTTGTAATCTGAGCAATTGCATTTACGACCTTATGTTATTAAGTATTTGGAAAGGAAGATTTTCATAAAAAAGTTGTATCTGGCAGTTAGACCTTTTAAAATATGGTAAAAGCGATAATTAAACCACTGTAAGTGTCTTATAAAAGTTTGCTAGTTCATGCTATACTGTTGGTCGAAATGTAGAATGTATATGTGAACATGCGTGTGATGACAACATTGCAATATTATATGTTAGAAAATGTTCTATTTTTTAAAGTTAAATCAAACGGATATAAAAAAAAACATGCTCTTATTATTATGAATGATTATTATGTTCCTGAATGATATTGAACATCATCTACAACACAATTTAAATGTTGATATCACAACAGTACAACTTTCTATATATCTTTTATTATTTGCCGACGACGCCGCAATATGCTCAGAAACAAAAGAAGGCCTACAAGAATCTCTAAACAATCTAGAAAAGTATTGCTTAAAATGGAATCTAAATGTTAATATCGAGAAAACAAAAATCGTAGTCTTTAGAAAAGGCGGAGCGCTTAGACAAGAATATTCATGGACATATTCTGGAACTTTGATCGAGGTAGTAAACAGTTTCAATTATTTAGGCATTGTAGTTTAATAGTTTATTTAAGTCTCATCACAGTACACTATTATCTAAAATACAACAAATCATAAAATACAACTGTGCCATTCTTTTTAGAATTACAAGAGACTATACAATATCAATATACATATGACTGTTCACAATGTTAAAATATTGAGCATCTGAACCGACTGCCACAGCCGTATCATAAGACTCACAAAAAGCCACAGCAGTAGGTCCAGTAGTCAATGCATACACATATATCACTGTTTTAATTTATAAAATCATTTTCTAAAAATATTGTTAACACACACATTTATACATAGTAAAAATTGAGCGGCCGGTGATAATCTTGACATGTTGTCTAAAAAGTACTTAAAATAGAAATATTAATATGTGAGTTAGAGAATCGCAACGGCTACTGAAACCTTAAAAAATAGTATAAAAAATCAGATAACAATTCAGATCAGATCTGGAGTGTACTGATTAGCACCGACTTCTCAACGTCGTTATAAAACCTTATTTCTTATCTAATAATGATTGCATTATTTACAGCATAAAATATGATGAAATTAACTTTAAAAAAAAACACGCTTACCAGCTTTCTACAAGTAAAATAAATAATAATAGTAACACATAACTAAGAATATAAAACAGAGTTTCGCTTTTTGAGAATATTACAACAGGTTTTGGCACTCGCGCGTATCATATCTTTATTGGAAAATAAAAATAAAATTTTGTCTGTTTCGTTTACATCTATAAAATTTGGATATACAGACACTGCTTTATCAAATAAGAGTTTTCTAATATCACCATACACAGCACATTCTAAAACAGCATGCATCTCGTCCTCAACCTTGTGAATACAAAATGGACAAAAACGCTCATTTTCTGCAATAGTTTCATATCGACCTGTTTCTACTATTGTACTATCCAGCGGTGGTTCTTTCATACCAGCAACTAATACACTTAAAGGTAAAGCTCTACGTGCAATGAATTCCTTGTTAAACCTTACGCGGAATATGGCTATTCCAATTAACATTATGTTTAATCTTTTTGATCATACGTACTGTCTATTTTAAATTATGGTTGTGAGGTATGGGGACATCAAGGCATATAATATAGAGCTTGTTCATAAAAAAATTTGTAAATGGATACTACATGTTAAAACGTCAACAAACACTTTATCGCTGTAACCAGAAGCCGGTCGATATCCATTATACATTTCAAGATATATACGAATCATCAAATACTGGCTAAAGATGTACGGTAATAAAGATAACTAGATTTTGATCAGAAACCTGATCAAACGGGCTTTCCGGCATGACGTCACAACTGTCAGAGTTGTCAAAGTTATAGACAAAACAAGAGTTCATTTATGACGTCACTGGTGGCCATCTTTGATGACGACATGACAACATTTTCCACATTATAGCACAACTAGACTTTGATATCTACAAACTGTGAACGTTTTATCAAACTCCGATGATAAATGAAGAAAATATGGCGATTACAAGATTTCATAAATGACGTCATTGGCGGCCATTTTGGATGACGTCATGACGTTAAAACTGTCAGCGTCGACTGAGACAATGACATTGATGGATTATACAGTAAAACAATATAAAAAATGCTATCAGTAAAGAAAACGGATTTTCATAACATTGTGACGTCACTGACGTCAAGACGTTATGACATAGAGACAGGTTTTGACGTTCTTGCACAACTAGACCCTAAACTTTACAATCTGTGAATGTTTCATTCAAATCCCATCATAAATGCACGAGATACAGCGATAACAAGATTTGCCTACAAACGCCATTGGCGGCCATCTCGGATGACGTCATGACCCCAAAAGTTTCGTTCAAATCCAACCATACATGTTTGAGATCTAGCGCTAACAAGATTTCTATCATTACGTCACTGGAGGCCATCTTTGATGACGTCATGACCATTTTTGACATTCATGCACAAACCAACCTAATTTCCTACAGGCTGTGAAAGTTGCATCAAAATCCGATAATAAATGCAGGAGATATAGCGATTACTAGATTTCTTATAATGACGTCATTGGCGTCCATTTTGGATGACGTCTTGACGTAAAAACTGTCAGCATCGAATAAGATGATGACACTGATGGATTTTACAATAAAACTTTTTAAAAAATGCTAATAATTTCAAGATTACCATGTGTCCCTTTAATGCACTCCTGCATATGTAACCTTGAATATAAGCGTAAACGTGAATTCAATAAATGGAATTACCGATACTACATAGTATCTAACAAGATTGGTTACAAAACAACATGCACACGTGCATGCCTGCACATGATAGTTTTAACAAACATGTTTATCTCAAAATTAGGCATTTTGAACGTCCTGATTCGTCCTTGTGATAAATTTTATTTTAAAACGTATGTCATTTGTATTCAATATTAATTGTCATAAGTAGATAAGGTAATTTCCCGATTATCATAGCTAATCAATATCGAACGTATAAAATACAACAAATGGGTGTTGGGGAGGGGATGGGGTGGATGGGTCACACACGTATGTATTGAATAATATTCATGATATACGCATAGCAATATATTATATACTACTTTTTCCGTAACAAGAACAAAGTGATAATATTTCAGTAGAATTCATCATTTTAAAACAACATGTACAGCAATTCCTAAATACGACAGTTAGGGATTGCTAATCCATGAATTACTTTGGCCTTAAACTGTGTCATTTGCACTTTATTTACTACTGTTTTCAAAGGTATAACGTTACAAACACGCGAGGGAATTGCCGATCCTGTACATAGCTATACAATATCGAACTATAGACGACAATACCAGCCAGTAAAGTTAGTCATTTCCACATATGCAATGCGATATTTTAGCAAGTCATAACATTCGAACGTTTAAGTGTGGTATGTCATACAATGATGACGCACACACCTGCATTCGAACAAGGATAAACGATAAAAGTGCAATCACGATTTGAATTTTTTTTATTTTGTTTTTATAAACATGGTATTTTAGAGCATGACAGTCAGTCATTTGCACATATTGATTACGGCCTTGGTTATAGCAAACATGCAATGCGATATTTTAGCAAGTCAAAACACTGTGGTATGTCATACAATGATGACGCACACATCTGAAATCGAACAAGGATAAACGTTAAAAGTGCAATCACGGTCTGAAATATTAAAAAACAAACATTTATAAACATAGTATTTTAGAGCATGACATGTGCATGACTAACTGTAATGCGATATATTGTTCATAATGTATTTTGAGGTTTGATACCCGTTTTATAAAATGCAATAATGAAAATATGAATTTATTCGCCCAGACCACTAATCATACATTCATTCATATATCATTCATCCATTTAATCATCACGAAGGTTTGTGTGTAATTAACCTGACGCAACATGATTAGTGAGTGGTTTCTATTGATTTGTAGAATGTGCTTAACTACTCGCCGTCATAAGAAAGTATCCACTTCTAAATATTGATATACAAATACCATGAGAACCAATAATCACAATTTTTCGTATTATTATATTAGATACACCATTTACAAACATGTTTTAATATGCACTGATTTTAAGGCTTTGTCAACTGGCACGGAGCGCACTTGCACAATGGGGCTTATTTGGATTACCTCTAGCTATATAGCACGTTGCAATGTTCTTAGTGTTTTAGTGTATATTGCAAGGATAATAAAGAAAAACGCCATAGTTTGTTTTCAATATTTCATAAAAATGGGACGTTTAAATGACGCTCAACGTAATCAAGCAGTGGGCATGATTGAAGGGGATATGTCATATCGGGAGGTGGCACGTCGAATGAACTGCACACACAGAACAATTCAACAGCTAGTTTGAACGGAACAATATAACAAGTTCAGTGAGCGACAGACAACGTTCTGGACGTCCTAGAATCACGTCACCTCAACAGGATCGTCATGTATTGCTCTCACAACTGCGGAATTGCTTTCGCACGTCAGTGCAACTTGCTCGAGAGACTATAAGTATACATGGTCGACGTGTCAGCGAGTCAACCATACGGCGCCTGACGAACACAGCAATCAGCGTAACGCTCACCGCGACGTCTCCATACTTTAGCACGTCCGTCAGGCATATCCAAGCAGAAACGAGATTCGTCTGTAAACAGAACACTCTGCCATTGACGTTGTGTCCATCGTGAATGTTGACGACACCAAACAACACGATTTCTACGGCGTTCGGGTGTCAACATGTTACCTCTATAAGCGTTATGGCTATGGAGGCCACGTTCTCGAAAGCGGCGACGTATGGTTGACTCGCTGACACGTTGACCATGTATACTTATAACAACTTTCAATTCTGTCCGAGACTAACGTCTCCGTGGCCGAGGTATTAACGACGTTGCGTTGTAAACCTTCTCTCCTCGAGGAAGTGTTGATTCTTAAGGAGGGCATGGAGGTGTACAGTACTGGTTCTACCTAGGAAAAGTGGGTGGTCTGCCTCCACCACAAACAAATCGACCGATCGGTTCCGATAAAAACACTTATACCTCGGGTTGGAATTCCTTATCTTCACCGGATACCCATGAAAGATTCTTATAGTCCATCCCCATGTAAAACGTGGCTAGCCTTATCCGGTATGCAAGACAAAGTGATCCTAAAGTGTCTGCGCTACGCAGGCGACACAATAAAGTGCATGCTGCTGTTTTTGTTGTATGAATAAAATACAAGCAAGGTTTTACGCAAGCGTAAAATAGCTGCCGAGAGAAAATAGCATTATTTCTGGGAACAAAGTTTAACATAATAACAAACCAAGTCACGGGTGTTCAAACAATATTAAAAAAAAGAGTTGTCACGGAGACGTAAACACGCCATGACCGTGTTTTTTTAACCAATTTGTGTTACGCGAATCCTTGACATACCTTACAAATTGATTACATATTCACCTTTGTAGCACGACGTGCTAAAGTACACATAAGCACAGAAATAGTGTGCATTACAACACATATAAACTGTTCACTGTTACAATGTGTAATTAGTTAAAGAACTGTTGCTACCTTACCATCAGCAATAATGAAACCAATGAAAATTAAAAGAAAAGAAAATCGGGCAATCTACAGGCTTGAACCCTACCTTCCTGGGCAGTAACACGGCGCCTCGATAAACTGCGCTATTGAGGCTTGTGAATGTTCCGTCGCTAATATACATATAATAGTAATTCAGCTGATTACATGCTACCAATCGTGAACGCTCTGCCAATCCCGTCATTCTTCGGGATCCCACAAAGCAGTGTACGAAATGTTGCGAATGACATGCTACATTAGACTGATTTACGAAAACGTCATTTCAGCAAGTGAAATGGTAACCTTGCAACGTTATAAAATATGTGTTTATACCATTCAAGTTTTTCAGACCAGTTCTCTAGGAATTCAAGTTGTAAAGCATGCTTATTGCCACTTACATGAGTCACAGTCTGTTAACCATAGACAGATATAAAAGCAATATAAGAGTCAGCTGCCTTCGGCAGCTGAATAATAAATAAAGTAGATATAGCGATTACAATATTCCTTTAATGACGTCACTGGCATTTATTTTCATTAAAATGGTGACGTTACTGACGTCATGACGACATGACATAGAGAAACTCTTTGACATTCTTGCACAACTATACCATTACCCTTACAATTTATGCATGTTTCATTCAAATCCGTCCATATATTGTTGAGATCTAGCGAAAAAAGAATTTTCATATTGACCTCACTGGAGGCAATATTGGATGACGTTATAAAGATTTTTGACGTTCGACAACAACTAGACTTTATTCTCTATAGGCTGTAAAAGTTTAATCAAAATCCGATCATAAATGGAGCAGATATAGGACAACAACATTTCCATTACGACGTTACTCGCGGCCATTTTGGATGACGTCATGGCGTTAAAACTGTCAACGTTGACCAAGACAAACACTGATGGATTTTACAATAAAAAAAACAAGAAAAATGCAATCAGTGAAAAAAATGACTTTTCATGACATTGTGATGTCACTGACGCCAAGACGTTATCACATAGAGACACGTGTTTACGTTTTTGCACAACTAGACCCTGAACCCTACAATCTGTGAAAGTTTCATTCAAATCCGAATATAAATGTTTGAGATCTATCGATAACAAAATTTGACTGATGACGTCACTGGCGGCCATCTTGGATGATGTCATGGCCTCAAAATGGTCGGCACACACGTCCAGAATGTCCACTACCACTGGGTAAAATTTTGACTTGCTGTGACCAATATTTCTATGAGAAGTGCGTGTAGGAGGAAGAATAATAATAATAATAAGAATAAACAGAACAATAACAAGAGGTCTTTCCACTGAAAGGTGGAAAGCCCTAATAATTGTATATTAAAAACCATTATCTACAAACAAAGAAATGAGATAGATGGCAATCCCCGCATTATAAACTGGTGTACAAAGGTACGAGGTATCCTACAAAATTCGGGATTCAGTGAGATATGGTTGTACCCAGACTCTGTTAAAATAAATACCTTTACTCCATTACTACTTAATCGCCTAAGAGACATATATGTCACACAATGGCGCGCTGATATGAAACTCTGTTCATCATTATACATATATAGGGAACTTAAATCCAGTTTTGAAAGATCAAGTCATCTTAAAATTCTAGATAATTTGAAGTATAGAAATATGATCGCTAAAATCAGACTGTCCTCTCATAAATTATCCATAGAAACAGGACGACGCAGAAATATTGAAAGAAACCAAAGGAAATGTTCACTTTGTACTTTAAATGTTATTGAAGATGAATATCACTTCATTCTTATTTGCCCTTAAAATCATGATTTGAGAAAATCCCACATTCCAGCATATTTTACAAACCGCCCAAATATGTTTAAGTTCATTAATCTTTTAAATTCAGAAAAAAAATCACTACTGATAAATCTAGCAATGTTTTGTAAGAAAACCTTTAAAATAAGAGATGATGCATTAAATAACCAATAGGGTTTGCAAGTATAATTGACATTGTAATATGTTATGTTATATAAATGGTAACATCCAAGAATAACACTCTCACTTCACTCAACCATTATTTCTTTTCTGTCAACTTTATTATATTTATTTACATGCATGCATTGAAATCATGATCTTGTATGACGATGAGCAGTATATGCTTAAGTCGAAATAAAATATATGTTCTGTTCTGTATTATAAATTTAATTAAATAGTAATGGTCACTTAACATACAAATAGTATTAATTTAATTGAATACTAATGGTAACGTAACATACAAATAGAGACACGAATATGTTTCATATTAATTGTTGTAACAATTATAACATTTAATAACAGAGAACTGGGAGTTGTATTCACTAATGACAAGAAAACTAATCAATCACGAACAAACACTAACACATGGTCCTATACCCTCTGTAGTCTATAACGTTACATTGTATTTACCGACTATATTTTGAAAATGTAAAACTATTCAATTCGTAACCAGACATTTAATTTGCTATGTCTGGCTTTAAATTAGAAGAGCGACGTTAATAATGCATATCTTTTAGTGCATTTTGAAAGCCCCATTGTGAAAAGATCTGGGTGCAAGAGATTGTATTACCATCAAAATAATGACACAGGTTAAATATCGATTACAACGAGAATATAGCATCGTAGCAGTTGTACATTTACATGCAAGCTTAAGCATAATAAGGTCGTATCTAACAGTTAAGACCCAACTTTTTATAAATATTAAGGTCGTATCTACCACTTACACCTTGTATGATTATAGCCTTGTAGTTACGACCTTTTTGCAAAATATAGCACATATGCTACACTGGGAGAAAAATAATCCATCATGAGTTATCCACGTGAGATAGGGAAATCTCACCCTCGGGATCGGCAGAGCCTCGTCCCTGGTTGCCATTTTGACCCCTCGGGTGAGCTTTCCCTATGTTTTATTTGTCTGTGATTTGTTTAGGAAATATTGGAAATAGAAAAGCTATAACCAGTGTTTTTGAGATACGGAAAATATCTCCCTCGGGAGAGAAATGTGTTATTTGTTTAAAAATATTAAGAAATATTGCAATATCGTATAACATAACATAATTATATTCAACATTAATATCATTACGTGGCCGGAAATTAACTGTCATAACCCGTCTAACACGGGGTATAAAATAAACCTTAATTTCTGTATAAAAACCTGCATATTGTAAAATTAAACATTTAACTTATAATTTTAAACAGGTTATCGATTTTTGTTTCAGTGAAACATGTTTTATGTATGTTTATATTGTCGAAAATATACATTGTAAAACTGACTAATATAAGCTTCCCCACGGAATTAATGCATGACCATGTAAGGTAATAATAGTTAAATACAACGTTCGATTAACAGTCCTTTTGTCAATTTCTAGATAGATAGATAACTTTATTTCCAAATTCCGATAGGCTTAAAAGCCCGTGAGGATACAATATACAGTTACATAAAACATGGCAACAGTGTAGGATTTTACAAACAAGAAACTTTTGTTAATCTGAGACAGTCACAGCAAAATGCACGTATACTGGCACGCACGCATGCACTCACTCAATCACTTACGCACTCACGCGCACAACAATTTCTATCATTTGTTAAGTGGACTTAAGCATTGAGAAGGCGTATTACTACATAATATAAATAAATACTGAACCATACATTTCCTAACACATTCGGTAAAATAAATTACCTATATTTACTAATTTCTATATAATGTTTCGTTTCATAATTTAAATGCTTTTAAAACAAAGGTACAAAGCTTGTGAATATATACTTCATTTTGTGAATTTAGTAATTCCAAAAATTTCATCATGTTTGGCCTCTTGTAAAAATATTGTGGAACGTATTGCTTTCTTAAGACAGTATAGGTTTGGCATTCCAACACAAAATGAAATTCATCTTCAAGTTTATTACAAAATAAACATAATCTATCAATAACAGGAATTCTGTTTGGTTTAACCCATCTTCCCGCTTTAATTTGCAACCTATGAGATGACACCCGTAATTTGACTATGCCAATTTTGAGCGAAATTGTCATTTAACCGTTGCTTTAATACTGCAAGAAATAAATTACAATTACCAACACTTTGTTGTAACCATACATCATTATATATCATTGGTATATAATGGACCAAATTAAACAAACTTCAAACTGTTAAGAGAGTGTGTGTGTAATGTTGTTCAAAGGTATGAAGGAGACCACGCGCCGCTCCTGCACGCTTCCTATTACTTGTGGCCCTGAGACATTTTGGTCAATCATATTGTTTAAATGCAATGAGATACGCTCTTTTATTTAATTAGCCAATCACAATAAAGAAAATAAAAATGAAATGAAATATGTTTAAATCAAATATAATTATTTCGCCATAATTTATTGACGTATACTAACATATTGGAATCGGTGAAAGTTAAATAATTTAATTAGCTAGAAGAAATGTTAAATACATTTTATCATATTAGAAGTTGTTTGCTTTTTTCATACTTAATGACGACAATATATGCGTATTTCGAAATATTAAATTTATAGTTCGAAATGCTAATTTTTGTTAGTTCGCGGTGTATTCGGCTTTTCTATTTTTTTTTTTTATTTTTTTTTTTTTTTTACATATTTGCAAATTATTATTATTAATTATTATAATGTTAACCTATAACAACGTTAAAGAAACTGGCAGATATTTACAAAATAGAACTGATAGAAGTCAAAGATATTGCACATTTGTAATAGTACAGACTTAGAAGATGAATATCATTTTATTTTAATTTGTCCTTTGTACGAACAATTACGTAAACTATATCTTTTGGGTTTTTCACATCACCTATTTCAATAACCTGCTCATCCGCTCTCAAAACAGAATATAGTTTGGGTCTTAATCCAACATACTCAGCTATAGCAACACCATTACATTCGTCTTTCATTTTACTCAATACTTTTTTGTTTGTTTCATCATGCATTGGGTGATCTTGAGGATAATCACTCAAGTCATATTCATCTTTCATTTCAACCATATCTTTGTATGCATCATCTGTTCTGATGTCTACAAGCAAGCTGTCAGTATCTGTGTATAATAAAGTACAGTTATCTCCATACCTTTTTTTCAAAGTATTATAATACCAATCATACATCATATACTTTGATAAATCCAATACTGACATCCCAACATAGATTGGTTTGTTTAATGTTAATTTTGTTTTGTTTACATGTACTGCTGATAATTCATCTGACAATTTTATGCGGCGGTTAAAGTTGGGTTTAGATATTATTTTTCTTATCTTCTCGTTTTGAGAACCATCAGTTTTGATTAATTTTATATCAGCCCGCTTACGAAGATTTTCCATTGTTTTTCCAAATACAGAGTTATTCATAAGTTTGTAAAAGTCTTTCTCAAATGGCGATTTGGCAAGCTTTCTGAGTTCTGTGTTTAGGTTTATATATGATTTCATCCATGGCTTTTCATTAAATTCTAGTACTCTGTGTACTCTTTTTAGCTTCATACCCAAAGATAAGTACAGGTTTAAATTTTTATAATGTATCACATACTTTTTCTTATCCATAAGATTTGGAACTAGCTGTTCTGTCAAAATGTTATTCTTTAGTAATTTTGTTTGATAATCAGACAGCCATTCTTTTTTTACTAATAGCTTTTCTGGTGCAAGAGGATAGTTATTATGAGCATCATGAAGTTCTTTCGGATATTCCAAATCAACTTCAAGCATTTGTCCTTTACCATGTTTTGGTTTTGAAAAACGACCACTCTTATTTTTCTTTTTCCAAACAAATCCTGAAAATGGAAGTGGTTGACTCATTGCCCATCCATATAAATTATTTGCATCATAATACATTAAGAAATTATTTTTCTCAGCAGGATCATAATCAGTCACATATGGATTGTTTGCTTTAGAATGTCGTTTTGATACCATACTAATTCCACCTCTCATTCCTTTTTCTATGAATAAATGCATATCAATATCTGTTAAAAGTTCTAAGTTTATTTCTGAATATTTAAGTAATGCATCCCAAGATAATCCTGGTGCGGTATAATAATGTAAGGGGTCAAGTTTGTATGAATTCATACATGTTTTTCTAAAAGTTTGAAACACATCCGCCAGCAAAGTTACATCAGTTTTTAAATATAAATCATGATAGTCTCCAATGGTTTTACAGTTAAACTCTTTCCATACTTTTTGGGCATAATCATAATCTTTTTGGGTTATGCTCTCATCTGTTGAACTACTGTAAAAAATTTCTATGGGTGGTAATTGCGTTTCTTTGAATTTTTCCATGCTGTCCATATAATCGTAGGGGTAAACACCTTTTCGTAAAAGTAACTCCGATTTTTCAAACTGATTTTTAGTAATTTTAAAATCAGATTTATCGGTCGCATCAACCAAATTTGCAAGAGACTTACCCATGAATTGAAAACTGTCTAAAAATCTAAGTTGACCAGCGCTAAATGATATATACTTTTCTGCGTTGTTTGGAATGCATGTAATATTACCTGTCATTGTATGTATTTTCTGCATAATCAAATGACTGTCATATCCTTTAAGGTTATGAAATATAACAGGAATTATTGTTTTGTTTGGTTTTATTTTTAGTTTTAAGTTACAGCTTTTATGTGCTGCACCTCTATATTCTCCTGTAAAATGACAATGATCTCTTACTTTACAGTTTTTATCGTTGTCAATTATATTTTTACATATCCAGCAGTTTGTTGCTTTTTCATGATCTATTTCATTTTGCTGTGTCATGATTAAACGTTTAGGATGAGCAAATATATTATTAATGTTGCTTTTCTCACATTCCAAATAATTTAAAAACTTTTCGATTGTATCCTCACCTCTATAAATAACTGGATTATTTGCTTTGCCATCATATCTAACAACTTGATATCCAAATCCACAAGCTTTGTGTACACTTGTTATTTCTGATTTCTTTCCAAATTTTAAAGATTGGGGTTTGAGTATACTTTCAAAATCAGCATATATTGCATAAGGCGCAGGCATTTGATTTTGATGATTTTTAAATTTGGTGATTGTGCCTTTTTTTGGCATTTCTATTCGGCAGGAGTTTTTGTTAATACCTTTACAGTCTTCACTGTGTTTTACAAGTAATTCTTTTTTATAGTAACCATGAAGACAACGATCACAAAAGTAAGTTTTATCATGATGTTTGTTTTGATCGTAAAGTAATCTATTCATGTCTTTAATCCAACAGTAATGATATTTTGTTTCTTTTTCAGGTTCCTTGTGATTGTCAGGGTTGTAATTATCATCTATAATACCTTCTTCGTTGTTTGGATCATTTTAATCTTCTGGTTCAATTTCAGTATCTTCGGAGATTAACATTAAATTAATTATTTTTATGTCTTTCGGTTGCTCTGATATTTTGTATGGAAAGAATGATGCTTTTTTAATTTTGTTTGATACAGTATATCCGTAAACACTGATTGCAATGTTGTTTTGTTTTTCTACTTTTGGAATTTGTGAAATCGGAGTTGGACAGTCAATACCGTCCATGTTTAACTTACCCATGTGTTTGTTATAACTGGACATTTTTGTGGGGTTGTTTTTATTAGGCCAAATAGATGAAACTAATGATAGTTCCAAACATTTGTTATCTTTGTTGACAACATTTATAATTGCTTTTTTATCAGATATTGCTTTATGTAAATGGATATAGGAAGATCCTTTTAATGGTTCATATTTGGCAAGATTAAGATAAAGTGTAATACAGTAATCAACTTCTAATCCTGATGCTGTATTTGTAAATCTTTCTAACCCTTCTTGTATATCAGAAGATGATTTGTCATAAAGTTCATCTATTTTTTCATTTGATAAAATGGCATTTTGCTCACTATGTAATACCGCTGTGGTGTATTTTTTTGTTGCACCATCATCTTTGAATAATTCTATGGTAAGACCTAATTGGAATTTTATTCCATTATTTTTTACTTCTTCACTTATTTGTTTGGTTATTATAGATTTTTTATCTTGCAGTAATATGCTTGGATCTTTGTAATTTTTAGCAGATATTTCATATGCTTTAAAATAGCCACATTTTGGATTATCAACTAGTTTTAGTTCTTTTTGTATTTTTACCTTATTAACTTTTTGTATTTTATCATCAAGTTTTTGTATTTTCACATCATTAGCTTTCGGTATTTTTACATCATCAACTTGTAATTTTTTCTTATCCTTTTTACGTTGCTTTTTTCTACGACGCCTTTTACGTAAGTTTTCTAAAACAGAATTTTTAGGGGTTTCTTTAACCTCCTCTGGTTGAATAACTTCGGATGGTTTAGTCTTTGGCGGTTGAATAACCATGAGACTGTGCTCTAATGTTTCCTTACCTATTACACCGTTATCGTACAAACGTATTAAATTTCTTATAGTCTCTTCGTTTTCCATTCTTCTTATTTGTTATATATTAAATTTTTATAGTAAAGATAGACAATGGAAATAAATGTTTGTAAATTTCTTAAGATTGGATTGCACAACCCGTGCAAAAACAAGCCAACTAAAGATTCAGATTATTGCAGTTTGCATAAATACAGATTAAAAACAAGTCAAGTAGTACCTTGTATAAAATGTAAAAAAGGTACTTATGCAAAGTATCAAGTGTGTGTTGGTTGTGGTGCAGCTTCAATTAGAAAAATGCAGGATTATTGGAGATTTAAGTTGTATAATAAGGAGTGTAAAAAATTCAGAAGAATAGAGATATAAATCAAAAAATCAGTAACAAAAAAAACAACCAAAAACAACCAAAATCATCATTTCATGATGATTTTGAGGATTGCTAAAACTTGCTGAATTTAAAGTAGTTTTAAAGTTTTTGTATCGAGATACTGCGGTAATTTTAGAGTTTTCAAAAATACAACAGACAGCCCAGTTTACATATATATATTAGTATTGAAATTGCCCTAATTGCACTCAACATATTTTACACAGAAACAAAGTCTGGAAATCGCCATAGAAGTTTAAAACGTTTTAAAAAAGAGTATGTGTAGGTTTTCAGATTGCGTATCAATAAAGTAATCTACTTACCGTCTGGGCCCAAGTCTACGGATAGTTGAACGTTTTGCAGCATTACAGTACACAATCGATGTTTGTATATATTTTTATAATCATGAACCTCGTTGAAATTTTACTTTTAACAACCATGTTAAGGGCATGTGTGTGCTTTTATTTATACATGCGTAGTTTACTATGGCTGGAACTGGTTTAGGTATGCTTGTAAGTAAAGCTTTGCCACCAACTGACAACTGTATTAGAAGTATACAAAGCGGTATATGCTCGACTGGAAAGTAAGCCCGGACATCAAGACGTTTTTGCTTTTAACTGGAAATACTATACAGATGATTAATGAACGTGAAGTTGGCAGTAGCAGTAGTAGCAGCCAGCAGTAGCAGTAGATACTACCAGCAGTACATAATGCTACTGCTAACTACTGCCAGCAGTAGCAGTTGTACTGCTACAGCCAACTTTACGTTCATGGATGATTAACAAGTTTAGAAATAACCTGATTATTGCGTGCGTATGTATATATCTGTGTGTGTGTGTGCGTGTGTGTGTTCTTGTGAGTGTGTGTGCGTGCGCGTATGCGCGTGTGTACCTCGTCGTCAGTAGGTTTAGAAACAGTGAACATATATTGCAAGATATTTGGCTGTTGTTGGCGGGATAGCTACTTTAACTATTTGAGTATGCGTTTCTGTTTCGTTTCAGTATAGTATTTCCATAGTACATTAAGGTCACTTATAGCACAACTTGATTGCCCCGTGTGGTTCCGGGGCCCCGTTTGGTTACGGGGCAAGAATAATAGGCCACTGCAGATCCCGCAAATTCATGTTCATTTTATCATTTTTGTTCATGCTCATTAAAGGTCTTCATCATGACCCCTGCATTGTTTCAGGTGCCATTTCGCTCATATCACTAGAGCAGTGGCAGAAAAACTATAATCTGGCTCCAGCGTAAATGGAGTGTCTACAATAGAATTTGCAGCAACTCTGCACTTCTGGGTGAAAATGTTCTAGGCCCGTTCTCCATATTTTATCTCGATGTTCATGGAGGATGAGCCTGGCATGTTCATTTCTGTTAGGCGCCATATAACCTTTCATGTGCTGGTGTGCCTTAAAACCCCATTCAGTTCAATTTATTTACCAGCAAAGACACCTCTTTTAGCAAGTAACATACATATACGTTTAAATCTAAAATGTAAGGCGTCTTTAATCAAATCCTTATTTGACCGCAAATTTACTGACAGCATTCGATTGTTTGGGCAATACGACTTACGTGTCGTCTGAAAAAAAAAACGTGTAGGATTATTATATCGCAATCCGTTTCATATATGTTTTCAATTATAACACAAGTAAACTTTTACGCAAGCGTAAAATAGCTGCCGAGAGGAAATAGCATATATCTGGGTAGGGACTGGAAACGAAGTTTAACATAATAACATACCAAGTCACGGGTGTTAAAACAATATTGAAAAAAATAATTTGACGTAAATCTTTTTTTCTTACCAGACACATTCTTCCCGAGGTTTACCATCAGTTGTTCCTACCAAACATTTTGAATCAAGGTGGGCGACCTCGCTGCTCTCTGTTCAAATACCTTGATTTACCTTACATACTGATTACAATTCAACTTTGGAGCACGACGTGCTAGAAGTACACATCAGCACAGAAATACAGGTGTTCACATGTAAGGGATGCGTGTGCGTTAGCGTGTGCATTACAACAGAGATAAACGTCTCACTGCTGTAATTATAAGATTGCGTTATCAAAGTGAAAAATTCAATGAAACTGTTCAATGCTACCTTACCATTACATGTGCAAGCGTAAAATAGCTGCTGGGAGAAAATAGCATAATTTCTGGGTAGGAACTGGGAACAAAGTTTAACATAATAACATACCAAGTCACTGGTGTTAAAACAATATTCAAAAAAAGAGTTGTCACGGAGACGTCAACACGCCATGACCGTTTTTTTACCAAACCCAATTTGTGCCACCAAACATTCTAACTCAAGGTTGGCGAATCCTTGACATGCCTTACAAATTGATTACATATTCACCTTTGTAGCACGACGTGCTAAAGTACATATCAGCACAGAAATACAATTACTCACATGTATGGGATGCGTTTGCGTTAGCGTGCAATACAACACAGATAAACTGTAAGATTGCGTTATCAAAGTGAAAAATCTCAAAGAAACTATTCATTACTACCTTACCATGTGCATTTACTAAAACAATATAAGAGTCGTTGCCGTTCCGGCAGCGAATAAGAAGTTAAATTATCGGTTTTCTATATTTAGTATTTGCAGTGAATGGATAACAGGGGTAAACTAAACGATTCGAAACTTCCGGGTATAAGGTAGGCGTCTACACTATTAACAGCGGTGTTAACACAACATATAATTTGCTTGTTGAAATTAGACGTTTAGTGTAGACAGGATGGATTTAAGACATAACTTTGTATTGTTGCTGGCATGCCTGATATGTCTAAAGCCAGGTTAGTTGTATTGTTAACATTGTTACCAACATGTAAACTGATTGATCTATGTTTAGTTTCATGACGCTACATGTGTGTCTTTTCACGAATAGACATTTACTTCATATGCGACGTATGACGAGTCCCTCCTTTAAGGTATGTCATACTTTCTAATATATGTTTCTCTTGTTCTCCGTCATCTCTATGTCTCGAAATGTTTTCATGATTGTTCAGTACACAACAGTTATTAAATACGGACACGTGTAAAATATCATGTTTGTGTTTCGTATTTAACTGGTTCTGAATGTTGGCTTGATTTAAGGATGCATGTGAGTCCTTATTTATTTACATTCAATACATTAACTTTAAAACTTAAATCTATATTCTAATTGTTTACTTAAGAACTTAAATTTAGTACTGTGTGTACTTTACAACTTAAATTCAGAGCTGAATACACAACACTTACAACTTGTTAATGTTTCCTACTTAACCGTTTTAACTTATAATATTTACGGCAAAAGACCTCGCTTCGCTCTGTGTAGATTTTTATTATGTCAACCATTCACCTGACAATGTGTAACTCTTTGCTTTAACTGTGATGTTTACGATGAGCTAGTTTATATCGTTCAATAGAATTCTGTTGTACGAACGCATTCCAATATCATGAAAAGACAGTATTCTCGTCCCGATATCTAAAGGGAACGGCAAGAATAAGTCTGACCCAAGTAGTTATAAACCGGTCGTACTCTTATCATGTTTTAACAAAATGTTCGAAAAACTGTTCCTAGAAAGAATCAATTCTTTCTAATCAATACTTTCTTGGAGACAAAAGGTACTCGATTTTCGTGCCTGTAACAGCATATGACTGGGTGTAGCACGATGGACTTCTAGCCAAAACATTACTGGTAAGCTTTGGCGCATCTTGAAGGAAGCGTATACAAACCTTAAATGCATGGTACGATTAATCGGTATGACGTCAGATCCGTTTGACATCTAACCATCGTCGGGGGCATAAAATCACACACCAACTGTTCAAAAAATATTTGAATTTAGTCTTCATACGAAAATTGAGGTTACATTGCCTTTACTATTTTCCACAATACATATATGACCAATATGTCAAAAGGTAACTTAATGTTTACTCAATGCGTGCGCGGAAAGCATCTATAGGTAATTACAAGTACTCGTGTTAAGTTTCAGTCCAAAATGTACAGTGGTTACCCTAGCAATCGTCAAAAACGCAAATTTATTGCTTAAAACAATCTGAACTTCCCGTTCGCATCCGAAATGTTCAATCTGACTTCTTCATTCGCACTTGTAAAACACATCTGACATTCCGGTTAACTGTTGTTTTTTACTCTGTCGACTTTAAAATGATTTAACTCGGAAAGTTTTCATTATTTTACTGAGCTACTTTATAACTACTTTGTACAGTTATACAGAAAGGATTGACGATCTTGACAAGCATTTTAAATTGAATTACAATTGCGAATATCAGTTCGTTATTTGTGTTTATTCGGACAATTTCATTGTTTCTACAAATCGTTTGACATTTATACATGGTGCTATACGAACTAACGTCGTTTTATTACCGGATCTTTTAAGTGAAAGCTTCCTCTTCATTCCTTTTCAAATCTTCATAATCATTTTCCAAACATTTTAGCAAAATTCGCAACAGAAAGCAAAAATACTAACCCCACCATCCACTTCTAACAATGTCGCCAATCTGACTTCTCTGCAACCATCTGACTTCCCTGCAGCCAGTTGATCAGAGTGGTCTGGGAGGGGTCGTCTCTACATTTCTCTATCTCGTTTACGTCGACGAATTATTGCAAACGTTGAAAACTTCCAAATTCAGCGCTAAGGTGTTATCAGTTAAAAGTGGGACTCCAACATTCGCAGATGATATAAGTATTATAGCACTTACCCCGATAGGTCTGCAACATATGCCTGACATTGTTTACATACAATCCAAGAAATGGAAGTTTACCATAAGCGTAAACAAATCATTTATTATGAAATACCCTTTAAACGGACAGATACTGCACTAATAATGAGATTTGGAAATGCATCCATAGAACAAGCAACCAATATAACTCATGTAGAAATAAGACAATAAGTTATCACAACGAATAAGAGCGATGGCAAAAAGGCAGAAGAAATACGTTTTTTGTAATGATAAGGCTTGGAGTTCGTCGTCTAGGCCTAAACCCATTGACATCAGCAAATGTATACAGTAAAATTATCATACCAACCGCACTATATGGCTGCGAATTATGGAATAATATGACAAAATCAGACGTCGATATGTTAAATAGGTTTCAACATTTTATAGTAAAAACGTTTCAGGAATTCCATACACGCATCCGGTCAGATATGTGCGAACCGATGTTGGGTCTTATACATCTATCCGCAGAGGTTGATAAAAGAAAACTTGTATTTTTGCATAAGATTCTTACAGTGAGACGATATGTCAAAATACATTTTTAAGACGGTATTTTGTGTATCTTACAAATACGAATGATAACCAGCAAGGTTTTATTTCTGGTATGCAAATTGTTAGATACGTATGATTTACAGGGCATCATTATTGACGTTATACGAGATGTGCATACATGTACCACCGTTATCGCTAATAAAGAAACACATCTACGGCGTGAAATATTAAACTCAGATCAAGACTTTTCATACTTTAAAATCGTACATACAGAAGAAATACGGCTCGCGATAATATACGAGTTGTCGCGCGACCACTCTTCTGTATATATCGTAGATCTCATTGCATTGTTATGGTCAAGATTAGTCATTCTGGACGATAAAACATGCATGACCTATTATAAGTGTACATCAAGACACAATCTCTCATGTCCTTTCAAAGTGTTCGACTAGTAGACATGTGAAAGCCGCGTTGCTTAACACTTATTTGTGGCCAGGTATATTAACCAACGAGTTAAGGTTCAAAGTTGATGGACGAAACCAGATTTACTCCGAAAATTCTCGGTACTGATATAGGTATCTCGCTCTGTCAAAGTGTCGAAGCGGTTTTAAATATGCTTTTGATTGTATCTCTTTATTTTAATAAATAAATGAATAGCTCTTGCAGTATTATGATTGCAGCCTTAGTTTAGCACTCAATATAAAGAACACGCTGACTGACTACCGTAATGGCTCGAACCGTTAATGAAAAGTAAATTAAACGAAAAATATATAAATGCATAAATGAGTATGCGTATATATGCGCATATATGTATGTATGTGTATGATTATGGGTGTGCATGTGCCTATTTGTATAAAAGTTGTTCCTTTTGTCACGTTTTATATGGTACCTTGTCATTACATATTTGCTATATGTCATTACTCGATATGTCTCACCATAATTATAGTATGATAATCTCACAAGTGGAGGAAATAAAGTTTATCATCATCATCATCATCATCATCATCATCAAATTAACATTTAGAGCTAAGATTTGTTGTTGTCTTTATAAATTGCATGCATTGTTGTGTATAGAAGAAAATGCTTTATTCACCTCGTAATAGGTCTAGTAGGGTCGAGGCCATCCCCATATAAACCTTACTATCATTTCAATAATTTACAATAAGTCATAATGACTCATGTGCAATGTTTTCAAATATTAAATTGTATAATAACATATGTGGAAAATATTCAATGGTGGAAATCCGTGTAACTGTATACTTAAAAAAAATAACTAACACAATAGTCTAGAATATCACTCACATATGGATGTGTTCTTTATCCAATAATTTATCCTCTTATATGTATAGTATTTGACAGGAAAGCATATATGTACGTGTATACTATTACATATATGTTCATATATATATACTGAAAGGAAAAAGAAACGCGACACGGGAATTTCCGCTATATATTGTATATACTGCACACTTAATTCCATATAGGAAATCCCAAGATGTTTTGTAAAACAAAGTTGCAGTTAGACACTACTGTGATGTTGCAGACGTTTTAATCACAGTTCACGTTGTAACAAGAAATTCATCAATGTTGAAGTTCCTCTTTGAAAAATTGAGCCAGTTCAGTACTATATTTAACGTTAAGAGTTGCAAAATGTTGCATCCTAAGTTTGCGCCAAACGCGTACTCTGTCAATAATGAAACTTTTCAGGAATATTATTTGATGTGTTACGTGTTGTTTTAGCATTTCTTCCGAAAGGAAAGATCTTACGTAGCCATGTACAATATATAGCGGAAATTCCCGTGTCGCGTTTCATTTTCCTTTCAGTATATTTTTAAATTATTTAGTAGCTGATTACTTGGTAAGCATACATTGCTAACACGTTTACATCAAGATTATTTTCTACTTTTCAGAAAATAAGATTTAAAATAACTTTTCTCATTCAAATAAGAAATGGAATTCATCTTCAAGTAAATAGCATTTGGTACATTTTCTATTCTCTCTTGTAGTTTAAGTTGGTTTAGTCCAGCGCCCTGCTTCGATTTCAAGACGATGTGATGATTTCAGGACGATGTGATGACACTCTTAATTTTGTTCTATTCTAAATTTTCGGACATTAATAATAATTAAATAAGGTTGAAATTTAAAATCTGACAAAGTTCGATAAAATATTGCTCTGCTCGAGGTATGTAAACGCAGATTTCAATTTTGCATAACGTATCATTGAAATTGTAATTGTATATGAATGTAATACATTTTCAACGCTATTTTTCATTGCAGCTGCCTTTGAACAAACCAAGTACTGCAGTTCTCTAGGAAACTCACCAGGTATTACATTGGTGCGACAATACTACTTTGGCTTGGGTATCCGTTGAAAATTGTGCTTCCAGCCCTCGGTATAACTGTTTTGATCGGAGCATCTGCAGATGTTTCAGTTGGATCTGCTTAAATATGGTGTTCCGAGGGCTGTGATATTAGGAGGTCAGGGTTGGATGGGGGTGGGATAGGAAGGCCAGCATACTATTTTCATTTGTTAATGACGTTGTTTGTTTTTGCCTGTCAAACATCTATAATATTAAAGAGATAAAATTAGCCACGATTTCTCAAAAATAGGTCATCTTAGCTGAGGACTCGGTACGTCAGAATGTCAATGTAGTCGTCTCGTTTAAAACGTCCCTTTATAGATTTCAAGTTCGCTGTTGTTTTCTTGAAATTGTTTTTAATTTTTTAATTTCGTTTGAACATATTTGTAGGTTGTGGGGTACCGTACATTCCGAAACATAACGATAATAGCAGGTGCGTGGTACGGGGAATACCGAAAGTAGTAATGCATAGTTCAGCTTAGTGTAACGAACTACTAGAGATTTATATAGGATTGAAAATTAAATAAAATGGACCAACTATGATAATTGAAATATTATTACAAGTATTTAAATTTATGTGTACTTATGTGTACATTTATATAAATGATACTGATGATAGTTTATTGTTATTCTACGCATCTATAATCATGTATGTTTCTGCTATCTATAACGGAGGTCTGTAAATTATTGTTTTCTGACATTGCTCGATATGTTACTAAATGGAAAGGGTAACAGAAAACTCCATTACTGGTATTAATTTTGCTGATAATTCATGTATCTGTTTCAGATGTGTGAATCCCTCTTGAAATCTGTATATTAAGTGTTAGTCACACCTTTAATTTACAATGTAACATGTAATTAAATTAACTTTTTGGCCACGTAATTGACCCCATTTCTGATATTTAGTTAATAATGCTGATTTAATATTATTACATCTTGAATTATGATAACTGTTAACAAATGATGTTCGCCGGTGTGTACGGTACAGCAATGATTCTAGGTATTATCTAATTACACCTGATAGATTTATTACCTAAACAAATGCTAATTGTTCTAATATAAGATATAAATAAATGGATTAACACTTGATTTTGTCTTTATATATGTTATACATCCTACTGGTAATTTCCTTAGGTTTCGTTATACTAACCTAAACTATTCATTTCTTCTTTCGGTATTATCCGTACCACACACCTGCTATTTCCGATATATTTCGAAATTAACGGTACCGTTTTACCCCCCCCCCCCCCCCCGACCCCCAACCTATTTCGCACTACAGGCGTTACGTCTTCTACATGTCGGCTATTATCGTCTAATAATTTCCGACAAACTCCGGATCAATTCGTGACTATTAATAGATCATGGGAAACGGCGAAGTTTTAAATGTCCAAGGAATGTCATTCGCAAAAGTACACAAAAATAAAACTCTCGCGAATAAATCCGAATTTACAGTAACAATTTTTCTCACACTCAGTGTTCTTTTCCATGGAAATTGAATTCGTTTTGCACATTCCCACATTTTCCAATCATTTTTGACATAGGCATTTTAAGCTCTAACTCCTTTTCATTGCAAGTTATTTCTATACCATTTATTGTCCTGCTGCTGAAAAAACGGACCATCGCCTTCAAGCACTTGCTACGTTTCTGCACAAACGACATCTCATGAGATTTCCAGTAATTTGCAAAAAAACATTAGATAATATTTTCTATGTTGGCAATTTGTTTATAAACAGAAGTGATTTCAAATGTAGCTTATAAATGCTTTTATTGTTCAAGGTATTCGGCATGTTTTGTGCTGTAGTGATTATTATTTGCAGTTTGTACTAATTTCCAACTTATTTCTCTTTAAATAAAGAGCGACTACAATTCACATGTTTGTTTATTTACACTGCTTTACAACCATTTCCTCCATCACGCGATCTATTCATAGCAAACACCGTTCCATTCAACGTTTTTCCATGCACCACTTACAAGCCACATTTCTCCCATCGTTTTACCTGCGCATGCGCGGGTCCATTTCTAGTTTAAGGAACACCATTTGGAACAATAGCTGTATTTTTGTACCGATTTCCTAATTGTATAACACCTCCGGAAAAAAAAATTTGTTTTGGTAAAATATTCGAGAAGGAGAGGGCGCAAAACGTACACTGCCCCCTGTCAGATAATTCGGCCTCTATGGATACCCGCCCCCACCCACCCACTCCCCCTGTTATATCCCATGATTAATTAGTTTTCAAAACAAAGACTATGCTATTTTAAATCAACGCTATGTTCCAACAACAAATTTAAATTGTTAAAAACAGGATGAAGCTGAATATTTTCGGGAGCTGGGCATTCAGTGTAATTTGTGAGTATGTGCTTCTATTATATGCAGTCTCTTGAACAATCTATGTCAGATAAAATGTAAATGTAAAAGAAATTATTTCCAACTGGTTTATATTTACTGTACAAGATAAAAACCTGGCGTTTGTGACTTGAAATGTACGACTTATAAAATCATTTCTTTATCTGTGTATACTCGGAACAATGCTGTACTAAACCTTATTGCCATTTCAGCAATAAACGTGTGTCAATCATCAACAGCCACTAACAACCAGATATATCTAGACTCAACAGGAGATGCAGTATCTTGTTTTTGCAACCTTACACACGACTCAAACAATCTAACTGTTATAATTGAATATCGGTCATTAAAGACAAACAGTGGTATAACTTTTAAAATATATAAAGGACTTGGAAGTTCTACATTTAAAACAGTTGTGTTTTCTCACGAGACATTTAGCAGCAGTCCAGTAGTTATAAGATACAACAAAACCACCGACAATGATACTTCTGCAGTTTGTTTTGGTATCAAAGCAGTTAGTAAGTATATGGTTTTCAATGTGATTTTACCATATCAGCAGTGGACATAATAAAAACATTGCTGCGGTTGTTATATAAGGCAGCAGCACTTTCTGTCGAGTTTGTGAATGTGCGAGTCAATATTCATATTGGATTATGGCTTGTTTCCAAGGGAGGCGTTAGACAATATTGTTTTTAGGGCCGTGTAATACAAATTAAATTGTATGACACTAATAAAACACTATGAATGTTTCAACCTGAATGTTTTATGGGGGAAACGTTTTATCATGAATATAATGAATATGGAACGCTAAGCGAAGATCCACTTATATGAGAAACCCTCTGACACTACAACTACAACTTTTGAACGAATTTACACAATGGTTAGCGGTTTTAGTTTTCACTCAATGGTACATTTGAATGACATGTCTATGGAAGTTATATATAATAATGTAGTAAACTGTTAAATCACATACAAATATGTTTGTTGTAATTGCATGTAACAAATGGGAACTACTGATACTACTCTCGCTTTATGCGTACAACCTATCGATCATTTGGAATAAACTTCGAGTAAATGATTTCTTCCATTTTAGACGCCAGCCAGACGTTTACCATTACATGCTACCCCGATGAACGTATCCCTTTTACTACATTTAGCACATATCCACCATCTACGACGACACGGATACAAACAGAACCAACTAGCGTGAAACGTAAGCAAGTAAAGCTTCATCTGCAATTAAACATATAATTAATACATCGTGTCCCTATATATTCTGCTCTGAGGGTGAAAAGCATTTGATATTTCACACTGAAAGCGCCTTAGAAAAACAAATCATGTTTCTTTCAAAAATGGTCAAGACATAACGAAACTTTTTCGATTTCCGGCAGTGTTTAAGACGAGAGACATTTCATTTTAGTGTTGAAAACCCGTAGTCTGTCTATTATCATTGAAAATCTGTCACAAATATCAGACATCATTGAAAAATATATGAAAGTACTTCATAGCAACGACGCATGACGTATCTTCACAATTCAATAGAAATAGTGCATGACTGAACTCAAGTAAGGCGTGCATACACATAATGTACACTTTTGTCTTGTCAAACGTTTACTTTATTCCACATTCGTTTACATACATTAATAACATCAAAATCAAATAAGGTCGTTCATGGAACTGCGAGGTTTAAAACCTAATTATGATGATGAAATCAGCTTACTTTTAAATAATACAGCCCTGTTGCATTTTGTCTTCAAGAAACTTTCTTGAAGACTAGTGATAAGATATCTTTTAAAAACTATTCATTATATAACTATATTTGTGATACAAATAATAAAGCTGCTGGAGGAGTTTCGATTCTTGTGAATCGAAACATTCCTCACGGAACTGTTGCACTGAAAACTGATTTACAAGCTGTTGTGGTCAGTGTTACGATGCACAGAGTTACAATAATATGCTCCTTATATTTACCTCCTAGTTCTTCACTAGACCTTAAAGATCTAAATCACCTAGTTGCACAATTACCATCACCTTTTATATCCTTAGGTGATTTTAATGCATACAACTACATCTCGGGTTGTAAAGATATAAACGATAAAGGCAAGAAAGTTGAGGATTGCTTAGCCAAAAATAATTTGTGTCTTTTTAATGATAACTAACCACATACTTATTTACATGTGTTGACGTAAAACATCATATAAACAAAACAAACAAACAATCATCCAGCTTCAGGCTCTCATTCTTCCATTGATTTAACAACATGCGATCAAACTCTCTTGATGAATTTTTCGTTCAGTGTTGGTGACGACCTATGTGGAAGTGACCACTTCCCCATATTTCTTGAAAATATCGGCCCTCCACTTCTCAAAAAACGCAACGATGGAAACTTCGCAAAGCTGATTGGGATACGTTTCAATCTCGTTGTGAGGAACAATTAAAGCCTTCCGTTTCGAGGATGTCGAAGACGCAACTACTCTTTTTACCAAAACCCTTTATGATATAGCTGATCAAACTATTCCAAATAAAACTCGGCAAATCCAAAACGCCCACATAAACCATGGTACAATGATGACTGTAAAAAGGCAGTCAGCGATCGTAAAGCTGCATTGAATGCTTTTAACTTGCCGCCAACTCAAAATAATTTTGATACATTTAGAGTTTTTCGTGCGAAAGCCGGTCGTTCTATTAAGGATAGCAAGAGAAAATCCTGGAGCTCTTATGTCTCTGGGCTGAACTCTCGCTCATCTCTTAAAAAGACGAGGGAATGGCCCGGAAAATAAACGGTAAAGGTAATTCTGGTTGTGTAAATCATCTTAAAACTAATAATGGAGATATTACATCTGTCAAAGATATTACACTTTGGCAGAAACTGTTTCTAAACACTCTCCTTCTGAAAATATAATAAACTGTTCACTCTCAAAGAACTTCGAAAATCCCTTAAAAAAACTCGTGATACAGCAGCTGCTCCTGATGATATCCATTATCAATTATTAAAACATCTACCTGAAACCTGTCTCTCTACCCTGCTTGATTTATTTAATAAGGTGTGGGTGACGGGAAACTTCCCCGATTCTTGGCGGGAAGCAATCGTTATTCCAGTCCCCAAACCTGAAAAAGATTATACTGACTCAATAAATTATCGCCCTATTGCTTTAACGAGTTGTATATGTAAAACCATGGAACGAATAATTAATGAGAGACTCGTTTGGTACCTGGAATCCAACAAACTGACAACAAAGTATCAAAATGGAATCCGGAGCCAACGAGGCACAACAGACAATCTCATTCGATTTGAATCATTTATTAGAGAGGCTTTCGTAAAGAAAGAACATCTTGTCGCTGTGTTTTTGACTTGGAGAAAGCTTATGATACTGCATGGAAGTACGGTTTCATGAATGATCTTTATGACCTTGGTCTTAGAGGCCGGTTACAAATTTGTATAGAGAATTTCTAAGATGATAGACATTTTCTAATTATGATGATGAAATCAGCTTACTTTTAAATAATACAGCCCTGTTGCATTTTGTCTTCAAGAAACTTTCTTGAAGACTAGTGATAAGATATCTTTTAAAACCTATTCATTATATAACTATATTTGTGATACAAATAATAAAGCCGCTGGAGGAGTTTCGATTCTTGTGATACACGGAACTGTTGCACTGAAAACTGATTTACAAGCTGTTGTGGTCAGTGTTACAATGCACAGAGTTACAATAATATGCTCCTTATATTTACCTTCTAGTTCTTCACTAGACCTTAAAGATCCAAATCACCTAGTTGCACAATTACCATCACCTTTTATATCCTTAGGTGATTTTAATGCATACAACTACATCTCAGGTTGTAAATATATAAACGATAAAGGCAAGAAAGTTGTGGATTTCTTAGCCAAAAATAATTTGTGTCTTTTTAGTGATAACAAACCACATACTTATTTACATGTGTTGACGTAAAACATCATATAAACAAAACAAACAAACAATCATCCAGCTTCAGGCTCTCATTCTTCCATTGATTTAACAACATGCGATCAAACTCTCTTGATGAATTTTTCGTTGAGTGTTGGTGACGACCTATGTGGAAGTGACCACTTCCCCATATTTCTTGAAAATATCGGCCCTCCACTTCTCAAAAAAACGCAACGATGGAAACTTCGCAAAGCTGATTGGGATACGTTTCAATCTCGTTGTGAGGAACAATTAAAGCCTTCCGTTTCGAGGATGTCGAAGACGCAACTACTCTTTTTACCAAAACCCTTTATGATATAGCTGATCAAACTATTCCAAAAAGAACTCGGCAAATTCAAAACGCCCACATAAACCATGGTTCAATGATGACTGTAAAAAGGCAGTCAGCGATCGTAAAGCTGCATTGAATGCTTTTAACTTGCCGCCAACTCAAAATAATTTTGATACATTTAGAGTTTTTCGTGCGAAAGCCGGTCGTTCTATTAAGGATAGCAAGAGGAAATCCTGGAGCTCTTATGTCTCTGGGCTGAACTCTCGCTCATCTCTTAAAAAGACGTGGGACATGGCCCGGAAAATAAACGGTAAAGGTAATTCTGGTTGTGTAAATCATCTTAAAAATGATAATGGAGATATTACATCTGTCAAAGATATTACACTTTGGCAGAAACTGTTTCTAAACACTCTTCTTCTGAAAATATAATAAACTGTTCACTCTCAAAGAACTTCGAAAATCCCTTAAAAAAACTCATGATACAGCAGCTGCTCCTGATGATATCCATTATCAATTATTAAAACATCTACCTGAAACCTGTCTCTCTACCCTGCTTGATTTATTTAATAAGGTGTGGGTGACGGTAAACTTCCCCGATTCTTGGCGGGAAGCAATCGTTATTCCAGTCCCCAAACCTGAAAAAGATTATACTGACTCAATAAATTATCGCCCTATTGCTTTAACGAGTTGTATATGTAAAACCATGGAAAGAATATTTAATGAGAGACTCGTTTGGTACCTGGAATCCAACGAACTGATAACAAAGTATCAAAATGGAATCCGAAGCCAACGAGGCACAACAGACAATCTCATTCGATTTGAATCATTTATTAGAGAGGCTTTCGTAAAGAAAGAACTTCTTGTCGCTGTGTTTTTGACTTGGAGAAAGCTTATGATACTGCATGGAAGTACGGTATCATGAATGATCTTTATGACCTTGGTCTTAGAGGCCGATTACAAATTTGTATAGAGAATTTCTAAGATGATAGACAGTTTCGTGTCTGAATGAGTTCAACCATCTCTGACATTCATGAACAGGTGATGGGTGTGCCACAGGGCAGCATACTATTTTAATATAAAATATAATGGTATAGTTAAATGCATCAATCCTGTTGTGGATTGCTCTCTATGTGTTGGCGACTTTGTTATATGTTATCGTGCGAAAAACATGAACACTATTGAGAGCCAACTTCAACAATGTCTCAATAAACTTCAGATCTTGTCGGATGAAAATGGTTTTAAATTGTTTAAATCTAAAACTAATTGTATGCACTTTTGTCAGCTACGTAAACATCATGAAGACCCTAATCTAACACTGGATGGGTAACCAATACCAGTAGTGGATGAGACAAAATTTCTTGGTCTTATTTTCGAACGTAAATTAACGTTTATACCACACGTTAAATACTTGAAGGCCAAGTGCCTTAAAGCTCTTAATTTACTTAAAGTTGTTGCAAACACTAATTGGGGAGCAAATCGTAAAGTACTTTTACAACTTTGTAGATCTCTTATTTTATCCAAGCTGGACTACGGCTCAATAATATATGGATCGACTCGCAAGTCATACTTGCAGATGCTCGATCCTATACATAATCAAGAATTACGAATCGCCTTAGGTGCATTTCGTACATCAAAAGCCGAAAGTCTATATGTTGAAGCTAATGAACCATCACTGTCTCATAGACGGGACAAATAAGCCCTTCAGTATGCCATTAAATTACAATCTAACCCCTCAAATCCAACTTTCGATACTGTTTTTAATCCTAGTTATGAACCTCTTTTTGATCGAAAACCGAAGGTCATTCGACCATTTGGTCTTCGTATTAAACCAAAATTAAGAGACACTGAAATCGACCTAAATCATTTATTTGAACATAACATTTGTCAGAATGACTGGTGTACTCTCGGAAGATAGAGTATGGCAGACAGGTGAAGTGGACATGCTACAAAATAAATTGAGTATAGTCTCATCACGCATTTAAACACCTCGATGGGCTACGTCTATCTCGATGTTTAAATCAACCAACTCAGTGCGACCATACTCTGACTTAGACATGTTAGTTACTAATATGCTACTGTAACGCGTTCGTACTACTTATATTGCGACACATTCAACTAAATTGAAGGTTACTTACATACATTGTATTAAGTAAGATTTCAAATGTCATGATATATATTAATTAACGTTTCTCTGAACGTACCGTATGATATAGCCCACCATGCACGTATTTGGGACTTAACGTTTTACTGTGTTAATACACTAGAGTTTTTTTGCGATAAATCAATCAAGGCTTAATTACAATACTGTGAATAAAATGTAATAATACAATCATTTTGTTTTTCCAACAGATAAGATTTTCAACTTGGTTGAACCCACATCGGTTATATAGATAGTAATAAACGTAAAAATAGCGTTTGCTAAACCGTTTTAAAATATTTTTATGCATTATGTTGCATATTGTTAAGTATTCATTTTTAACATATCAACTACTTGTTCTTTTCGTCACTATATTTTCAGCCGTCAATACAATCGTTACAAAAGAACCACACATCATACAGACATCAACAACAACGCGGCCACATAATGAAACTAGTAGAGACGTTGTGGCAAATGTGTCGACAGACGACAACTCCGGAACTAATATAGGTATAATGCATTGTCGAATGTCAAACATCACTTTTTTTAAAATTTTAAAATCTATGTATATTTTACATGTATTCATATCGTAAGTTTATGACATTACACATATGACGTTACACGCTGCATATGTGTTATATCTTTCTGATAATGATTCAGCTGTTGGAAATAATTTATTGTATTTTGCATTTTTTAGTAGAAGTACTATGTGTGCGTTGGTTCACATATTAGTATGTAGGGACGGTAGGCTTTTCAGTTACTTTCGAAATTCGTTTGAGGCCTGAGGGTACGGGGTATGGGGGATCATTTAAAACAGTTCAAAAAATGTATTTACAAACCGTCAGAGTGAGAAAGGAACCCGGGAACCCTATCTTAGAAACCTTGCAAAGCAATACCTATGGCGTCACCTCTGATAAAATAAAGCGATACATTTTATTTCCCGCTCAACTGGAGGGTAATAGTAATAGGATTATTAATATAGTAACATGTTCTGGAAGTTTGTATCACCTCGAGTAGGTAAATGCGAGATCAGGATCGAAGGAGAGGCGTAGCTTCGAGTGTGATCCTGATCTGGCATTTACCTATGAGAGTTTATACAAAGTTTCCAGAACAAGTTACTATAGTAATGAACCTTTTATTATATACCTCTTTAAATATCATTAAAATAGAATACATGTATCAAAACACAAATTAAAACAAAATTGTATTAAGTCAAATTAACTTAAAACCACCAACAGGAAAGACATGAAAACTTGTACATTACATTGCAACAACTACACATGTGTTCAGTACACATAGGTAAACAGTTTAAATTCTGGTGTATTTACCAACTGACATAATGTTAAATTAATCAATTAACACACACTGTTCACAAATGCACAAACAAACATTCTGATAGTTCACATTTCATGTTAAAACATCCATTGTTCTTAATGGATTACTAGCTGGGCAATTCCCAACATTCCAATCAGACATTTGTGTATGAGAAGTTTCAAAATTTATTTTTATTAGTATAGTGAATGGATTCAGAAAACCTCTTGAGGTGATAAGGTTTTTGTATTCCATTGTAGGAAAATGAAGGTACTACTGTGCATTTCATGGTACCTATGAGTCGAATATGAATAGAGATTTTTGTTGTTACTTTCTATATGTTTTCATACCTGATATGATTGAATAGAATGAAAACGGACGCTTCTGAATCTGTTTTCAATCTTCACGTAGCCATCCTCTAAGCTTCGCAAAGCCAAAAATTCATTTTGAAACCCCATGTTTACATGTAATTAAAAACCAAAATGGTGACGGCGGAACATTCCATTTTACTAGGGTAGGGTGACTTAAAAAATCAGTTGACCGCCTATGGTGTAAATAACAAACTATAAATACAGTATACTATTTACCTAGCCTTTATTTGCTATATATAATGGTTTTCATACCAAAATAAAGGATAAGTATGATTGATTGCCGGAGGTGCTGAACATTGAAAAACAACACCACCCTTCATAACCTACGTTTTACTTGGTACATCCGAGCCCTAGAAACAGACATTCGCAGACGACAATTTCTAAAAATAAGGCCGTCATCTTGTTTTAATTTTTATAATGTAAACAATGGGGTCAAAATGAATTTTAGGCTTTGCGAAGCATACCGGATGGCTATGGCAAGATTGTAAACAGATCCAGGAGCATCTATTTTTATTCTATCTAACCATAGCAGGTATGACAATATATAATAAGTAATAAAAACAAATATCGATCCATATTGCACAGGCATCCTGAAATGCACAGTAGGTATATACTTATTGATAGGTATATAATATGAATAAGGCACTGCCTCATAGCGAGCTATCTGAAATTGTTGGACAGCTTATTGGAATGAACACCAAAAGTACATCAATATTCACACTGACATTACTTTAATGTGCAACACACGGTCTTTTGAAAACACATTAGGTTGCGTCTCATTATTGTTTAAGAGCTAATTATGATCTATGAAGTTCCTAGGTCTTTACTCGAATGAAGAAGAAGGGGTTTAGGAGTATGACTGGACATGAAAACTGCATGACCTTGAATAAAGGACCCATAGATGTGTATGCTACTTACCACATGGACCGGACAAGAACATTTTCTTTAAGGGCAATTGAAATAAAACTTAAATCGTTTTTGTTTGTTTGGCGTGTAACGTCATTTTCCAGCACATTTTAGGCTACGTATGATGGTCAACATTTTTAAGTGGTGAAAGCAGACCACTCACTTATTCCTGGTTAGAAGATGTAAGATACATACTGTATACTTCCCGTCGTTCATAAGAATCGACACTTACAAGTCGAGCTCCCAGTGGGATTCAAACCCGCAGCGTTGAGATGGTTCAAATGCAGCGTCTTTACCTTCTCAACCACGGATGCGCTACATAATATCAAATCATGTCTGGGTAACGTACTTGAACTCACTCACTTCTCACCAATGCCACTAGACGAATGCAGCTTGGGTTCGCTTACCCGTCTCTGCATTGTACGCAAAAAAAATTAACATTCCTTACATATAAAAAAGGGATTTATTTTGTACTATTTTGAGATGGTGGTAATCCAACTGATTCTTGACTAAGTAGCTTGCATGTTTTGTTTTTGTTTTCGGCGATAATAGAATTCTATTTTTTGCAATGATCTCTTGTGGAATGTCATAACTTAATATCAATTACTATATAACTGATCACTGGCCACAATTGATTGTTTGGTACATCACTTATTCCCACTTTTGTATCCATCAACCACAGATAACTGCGCCTCATTAATGGTACATGTACATCCAGTCCTTTTTAGTTCGGCTGAAGGTTCAAGCCATCCGTTGCAGGTTATTAATGCTGAGTTCTACTATTAAACAGAACGCAGTCATAAACAACCACAAACAATGGAAGACTGACGCATACTATATTCTTTTCTTGGACATTCTTGAACATTCAGGACATTTAAGGGTGCAGTTTAATTAAGGAAGAAATGGCACTGAAAAGATATTAAAAACAACGAAAAAAAAAACATATTTTCAAAACACAGATTTATAACCGATTCAGCAAACGCTATTGATAGCATTTGTCTAAAACGTCTTAATTTCTGAAACGGTTGTGACACAGCATGGTAGACTTTGACTCTAGAGATCTTACTTGCACCACTGAGTGTTACAATGTGCCCATGGGAAAGCGTTTAATTTCTTAGCTTTGTCTTTTTGATATGGACATAAACTGTTTGAATGTTGTGTTATATTTACGTCATATTTAGCACGTGTTAGGCTATATATGACGGTCTATTTTTTTGTGGTAGAAGCAGATCCATTTTTTTTCTTGGGTAGAACCAGTACTGAATATCTCCAGCCGTCCATGATTATTGACACTTTCTCACTTGACAAGTCAAGCTTACAGTGGGACACAAACTTGTAGCTGTGAGAGACGAGAAAGATTTAGACACAGCCTCTTTACTATCCCGGCCAAGGATGCGCCGGACATAAAGTGGGCGGTTCCGTGTATTGAAGGTTATATATATTATATATATATCCTTCTCCTATGTCTGGGGCGGCTCTAAATAACCTTAGATAATGTGTTGATACACCATTAAAAATATATGTTCAAGAAGCTACTGTTTAACACTGCAAAAAGGAAAATATTTCCTGGCAGAGGGATGTTAACAACCATGTACTGGAGTCAGGCAAATGAACAACTAGATTAATCTATTGTAGAATTGATTTTTTAAGGATTTAATTCTATATTTAGCTATTTCGATAGGCTATGCAAAACATTAGGTCACTTTAAAGTGTGCGAGACACTTATTGCTAAATTTAAACTAGCTTATGTTTTTCAGAACCCGTAAAAATATAGAAATATTGAATTTAATCGTTTTATGTAATTGGTAACAGTGACGTTGCCAACCTTGCACGCCTTTTTTTATAGCAACTTACAACAGTTCTCAAGTTAATCAAACGAATAAACTATGCCTTGTTTGTTTTAGCTGTGCCCAAAACGTAAACGTGTTATTTCACAAGGAATTTAAATGCAGCACATAAACGTGTTTCATTTAAGGTCAATGCAATAGAAATGTAAATATTGGGGTTTGAACGGTAGTAGTGAATGGCAACTTTACCATAAAGAGCTTCATGGTAAATTTTCCATTGACTTTGCGTTTATGGTAAATTTGCCAACCACTGACCGTCGTTAAACCACAGGAATACCGAAAATTAGTGAATCAATACTTAAATACACATTATTTACCTGTTGTTATAGTATCAATAATAGTGTGCCTTGGGAGGTTGGTAATGATAAAATCATAAATAGTGCAAGAAAGATAAAAATACCATCAGTGTATTCAGTTTTGACCACAGAATAACCATTTTCTATTCAGGTACACCGGATTGAGCAATTAGCCTCATAAACTGAAAAGTTTTCGAAATTAGACGCCTATATAATTTTTTCAAAATTGTGCTAATAAGCTGCAAAAACGAGGTATCAAGATCCAAATTATATCATTCAGCATATTGAACCGCGCAGGACTTTGCATGTGGGGGCGCCCAATGGAAAAGCCTGTAAACATAGCAGTCTGATTACCTTGACCTCCGAGATAATATATAGTGCCCCCACAATAGCATAAACAATGGGGTTATAGTTGTGTTAAAATCGAATAGAATCGTTCCGATGTAAATAAGTAATTTCTACACAACCATCCGAACTCCTAACTGTGTATTTTATTCACCGATAAAACACAGGCACGTATTTATTATATTTTATTTCCCCGTAGCGAAATACCAGTATTGGGATCTACTATCCTCGACCTCTTAATTTACGACCACTTAACGACAATTGGCTACATATATCAGTAATACATTATATATTTGACATAATATGATGTTAGCTAATCTAAACTATTTAAACTGCAACAAAAACTACCGCGGCTTTGATTAAATTTTGTTAATTTTTCATTCGATAACATTTGTAAATGGATGATCTCAACTTGTTTGTTTCCAGTGAACGGCATGTTTCCGGTCACCTTATTTACTATAGCTTTTATCCTGAGATGCAGTATTTTCATATGGGCAATTTATGCAGATGTGTTGACCTAAACTCACACTAGCTGACAGTGGAGAAAAATATGCAAAAATATCAACCATTTTTTAATTTAACAAGAAGAAACAAAGCCGTACTTATTTTCTATGAAATGACATGAGTAAATGTCTATCCTCATCACCCTAAAATCACCTTTTTTTTTCAGTACTGTGGAGCATTACAATTATTGTCTTCGGCTGTTTTCAAAACATGTCCGTCTGATTGTCAGGAATTTAGGTCACATATCATGTAGGAAATGTACTAACATAACAATTACCAGATGTTTTTAACACAAACACCGATATTGCTGCATGTTTTACTCAGGTACCCTGCCCTTGATATTACCCATTTACTACATCTCATTTACGCGTAACTAAAACTTGTTGATATATAAATTCTAATGAAAGGCGGATTAAATCATCAATGCATCGTAAAATAAAGTTTCCTTTATAATGGGATGCATTTAATGACGAAAACACTGGTAAAGAGATCAACTATCCATAGGAAAATTATCCGTAGCATTGAAAACCAGTCTTATTTTCAAATGTTTTCTGTTGTTGTTAACAACTATTCATTTAGCAGACGATCATAAAAAATGATGACGAGATTTGCATAATAAACGTGCGCAGACGTAATTTCCGCCGTCGGTCGAAATCACATGGAGGTCGAAAACCTGGCGTTTTAGTTGGCGGACGGTCTTTAAACCTTAGAAGTACACACACACACCCCTGGAGGTCGAAAACAGATAGAAAGATGATACGTATTCATCAGATACAGATCAGATTATTTCTTAATTAAAAAGCATTTTTTGCCCCCAGACTGTTAAGTTTCAGGACAATTTTGTTGTTTTTTGGGGGTGTTTTTTTTGGGGGGGGGGGGGTGCGTGGAGAGGCAGGGGGTGAAGTGGAAGCCAAAACATACTCTGCCGCCCAGGCCCCTTTTAACATACTCTGATCACTCCCTCTCCCCACCTACCACCCCACCCACACACCCCCACTCAGATTATTGGGCCCCACCCCTGTTCCTACGCCAAACCATTTTTCAGAACTTAATAAAAAGAATTGAATCTTTAAGCACCGTTCAACACCCGAGTTCTAAATAAAAACGCGCACATTACTTGGAAACTTGGCAACAGCAGACTGCACTGCAGTGGTTAAAATTTCCCCACCCACCGACTTTGCCATAAAATCTATATATCACTAAAGTGCGATGTGTTTTCATTTAAACATTGTATTTTAGATTATCGATACTGCAGTAGCTTTTAAAGATAGGTAGAAATACCGTTACCTTGACTCTCAGCTGGTAATAATCACCATTATTTTATAAATTGTCAGACGGTTGTTTACCGGACCTTGTTTTCCTAATGACGTCACGTTTACAATGAAGTCTGGTAACCGGCCAACTGGATGGACTAGATCCAACGCGAATAGAGGTCGGCCGGATACCAAACAAGATGGGAGTTAACTGCGTTTGGAACGAATATAGCCATGACCTCCCCTTAACAAGGGAGTTAACTGAGTTTTGACTTTTTTACCACGGTTTTTTCCCCCATAGTATTGAGCTCGCTATTAAATCGTAATATAGGTATACCGTCCATCGTGAGTGCGTCCTACTGCACAACAAAACCCTTGCCATACCCTATTAAATTGTAATGGTTCTATATTTCTTCATTAAAACTTGGATAATGTATAGTCAGTCATTGGCAATATACAAAAGCAGTGATAAAAGGATATTATTAATTCACTAGTGTAATAAGATAAATATAGCCTGGCTTTATTACACGCCCACGCCGCAAGTTATGTGATTAATAAACATGCAACACGTTAGTAGCTTGCAAAGTCAACGCACAACGTGTTAATGATTCGATCATGGATATTCGGTTCAGGTAGGGAAATTACAACTCTCCGATATCGAGGGTTGGGATTTACCGGATACCCATAATTGTTTAATTTTCTTGCATAACATTGACATTTTGTACGTTGACGTCACCAACTACTAACGTTTCTAACGTGTATTTACATAATGACGTTATGCGTAAGACCAGGCTTTCCATCACGCATGTAAAACGTGGATAACCTTTTTTTGCATACCGGACAAGGATATCCCCCATTTTACCGGGGCTATAACTGTTTTAATCATAACATCGGCAGAGCCTCGATCTTCACCGGATACCCATGAAAGATTCTTATAATCCGATATGCAAGAATAAAATTATACACAACCACGCATCATACAATTTTAAGCTGAAATAGAATAATGAAAGATATCAATGTAGTCTGAAGCGATATAGGGTTATATAGTAGAACAACGCTTGTATTGTGTATAAAGAGTTTGTGTTATAAGATTTTTCAGTCTTATTACATATTTTGGTCCTTGGGAACCGCTTCATTTGGTGCTCTTGATGTACATGCATCTTTACATATACTTTACAGGATGTATATTTAACTTAATTGTTCATTGTTATATATCATCGGATAGTCCTGTTTTAAACGCTTTACCATATAAATACGATTATACATATGCTAGCAAATGCCTACCACATTACTACGCAATTATGACATTGTCATTCTTCAATATCATCAAGTGTTTCCTTGGATAAGAACCCCAGTCTCTCGTTTTCAAATATTTTGCATTGTTGAATATATTTGAAATAAAATGTGTAAACCAAGTGGTACCTTATCTGATATCAAATTTAAAGCATACTATGCTATTTAAAGATAACATATATTTATTTGCAGAATACATACACTGGCGGATGCCTTGAAGAAATAATTATATACCATATTTTAATCAGGAATGCTAGTCTGGTGTCTACTCCTCAGTTTTTACCATTGATATAAAAGCCATTTCTACGACTACGAAATGTTTAAACACCCCATAACTTGATCTGATTTCTGATAATTGTGTTTGTATCATCGTCAAGCATAATATAAATAAAATAAAGTATGTGTTCGAATGTACTTTTTTGTATACATCTCTCTACACGTTGGGGATAGCAGGTCAAAGTTTGCTGCCTACTAATTTTAAAATAAGAAATTCAAGAACAAGGTCAGCATATCCTCAAAACGTATCTTGAAAATGGTTTCTTTAAAATATCCCATTTTGTAAATGACTATTGTCCTTGGAGATGGTAAGAGGCCTATCCTTTTCTGGATCAGCAGGCACATGTGACGGCCACACATTGTAATAAAATATTTATGCTGGCGAGACGAACTACAGTGATCATTGTGTACACTACCATATAATGCAGATATGTATTAACAGTAGACCTCAACATTAAAGAAAACAAAAAAAGTTACGAATATTATGAAAAGTTACAATATTACATTTATTTCAAGGATTTAATGAGATTTCCGAGGGACGAAAAAATATAATTACTACGGAGAAATAATTACCTAGGGAAATATTTCCCGCTAGCCGAACTTCTTTTTACATTTATTTTCTTCGACTATTTAAGTAGCCAGCGCACTCGTTTGTTTATGTGGACGTATTTTCACTCGGAATAGAACTCCAGTATTGAAATCAAAGTACCGAAGGTACTGAGAGCATGGTGAACTATGATTTGTACATCCATGTAATGGAAGGCTTCTTTCCAATCACGCATGACATGGATGGACTGAACATTCTCACAACTCGGAATACCACTGGTCCCGGGATACGGTTGTAGTTATTCTCACAACTCGGAATACCACTGGTCTCGGGATATCGTTGTAGTTCATTCTCACAACCCGAAATACCACTGGTCTCGGGATACCGTTGTAGTTCATTCTCACAACTCGGAGTACCACTGTTCTCGGGATATCGTTGTGATTTAATCTCACAACTCGGAGTGAACATGATGTTCATACACAATTATTTCGTTGTTATATTTTTCAACCATGCATGTGAACATGATGTGAAGGCCCGGGCCTTTTGGCCTAATAGGTATCTACGCTACTGAGAATTTCACGATTCATATTCCTAATTGTAATTTTTACGTGGATCGTTTGTTGACAATAATCACCAAAGTCACGGTAAATTCCGTTTACTACCTTAGGCCTAAACAAGAAAGTGTTTTGTTTCCTGTCACCCAACCGAATCGCCGTTTTCACCCCCGACACAACAACTTTTTACCCCTTCATTTTGTTGTTGTTTCGTTTTGTTTTTAAACAAATTTGTGTTTTAGCCTTAACAGAATATAATTCAATCAGGTTTGCATGTAATTTGAAAATTGTAATAAAAGGTAACATATTTGTGTTTAGATCTACTCTTGTTTGTGTAATGTATATCTCTCAATGCTACAGTCATACGTTCGAGTCCCGCTTGTTCCACGTTTGCACATTGAAGAATGTTTGACAGCTACTCACTAACGCGCGACAGGACTGTGGTTCTACGAGTTTGTTTCAAAACAGATGAGGTCTACCTCTACCTCTACCAAATTGACGCATAGATAAAAATCGTAAAAATCTTTAAAAAAAAATACCCCACTCTCCACACACACACACACAATTTGTTTTCCGACTTAAGTCTTAAAGGGAGTACATCAGGCTTTTTATGGGGGTCTAGGTGTCCGATTAAAAATTGACAAATATTAATATTTTTATTCTACATGACCAAAACATAATGAGCCTACAAAATATTTTATTTGCAAAGATATGTATTCTGCACAGTAATAAGTGCTATCTTAGGTGACGCACCGGGGTTAATTTCAGCATATTACGTGCGATTCCACCCTAGCTATACCTTAGGCATTAACAAAATGGTTCTAGCTTCACATTTCGATTGATAGTGTTTTATATCGTGCACTGGAACAATTTTATAATTTAAGATGTTTCTAGAAAAATCCTTATGTACCCCTTTGAAGACCATTGGGCATGAATTAAACAAACTTGTTTATATTAAAAAAAATATATAATTAGAAATAAAAAAAAATTGGGTCCTGCTCAGATTCGAACCCATCCCACTAGCTTTATAATTTTCTGGGACTGCCGCTCTTCCGACTGAGCTAACAATCCTTTACAAATTTTGATGAACTATAATGGGACTTATTCTAAAACCGGAGTGTCCGAATAGACCCGAAGTCAAAAAATAGTCACTCGGGATCAAATGACGTCATATATACCCAGTCAGATCTTGTTGATTTGCATTCGGTCTCGCCGACACGATTGGCACAAGTATTCAGGATTATTGTACTACCGAATCAGTAATTTTAACTTCATAGCAAGGGAGGTAAACACTTAAGAATATTACACAGCGTACTACAAAGTAAGCTAACAATCTTATTCTGGAGAATGGGCAGCAACAACTTTTTACAAAGGATAGTTGCTTATGCGATAACCATTACTGACCAAACCTATTAAATATTATATGAAGACTATAAAGGCCATGCATATTTCTTAAATATATAAATGCAAGAAAGATGGAAGATATGCGTTTGATGGTGTTGCAAGAGAAATAAATTATAAATCTCAATACACTATCCTAGGAGAACAATACAGCGTATGAATACATTTTACGCAAGATCACATGATGATCACGAGATGATGATGATTGATCTATTTATAGAACGCACAGCAAAACGATGGAACAATAGATGAAATAGCTACATAAACAAGATATAACTTAAACAATGTATCGAGGAAATTATTTGAAATTTCTAAATGACATTACCTAATTTGTATCCGCACTAGAAAAGAAGAAACACCTGTTAAAAGATGGGTCTTCTTTTTCAGACAATGCGTCGATTCATCAGTGAGGCTGTAGTTAGGTTTCGTAAAAAACATGGTTACTAAAAATCATTGCAGTTAAACTCTATATAGTGTTAAATCTGACTTAAAGTTATCAATAAACTATTTCATTTAATATAATAAGAAATACTAGGCCTACATATACGTATCGGATTAAAATAGTCAAATCTTAATTATGTCTTAACTGATATCTTTCGATTTGTTTCAGGTGTAATAGCAGCTGCAGTAGGTGTTAGTGGTGGCTTTTTAATTATCCTTGCAGTGGTGACAATTGTTGTCTGCACAAGGTGATTAGCAATCTAAGATACCTTTGCTTACCAAAAGCATTTGTTTGTAAAACATGCAACAATTTCGTATAGTGTAATACGAAAAGTCAAAAATAGTTCAAAAGAGTTATTAAAGCCCTTGAAAATTCTCGAACAAAATAAAACTACAGGATAGCAAATCAGTTTAATGACTAGGTATGATACATAAACTAATAAATAACCATTTTCCCTATTGTAAATAACAAAGTATCCAAATGTAACGCCGCTTAATAATTACATAAAAGAGGTCATTTTGACATAACTTTTAGGTAGGCAATTTGCTTAAACATTTTCTTTTAAAACTGACCACGCACTTTGAAACATGTCGCTCTTGTAACATTTAATATATTTTGATTAAAATGTTGATTCACTTGACATTAAACTATTAAGGTTATGTAAACATAAGTTTAACATCGGTACACTTGATGACACAATTTAATAAAAGTGAAACTTAACTTGCAGTGTGGCGGCTGTAAAAAGTCTCCCCGTGCTACGAATCAGTAGTGTTATTTTTTACTGGTCCTTTGGGACCAACGAGCCCAATATAGGTGGCTTTAAAGTAGATTACCGCTTAAGCCGGTGCTAGGGGGCGTGAGAAGTTTTGCTTCTTTCATTACTTCTCATGAACAGACTCAATAAAACCGAGTCTGCTGCTTTATTCTCTGAATTGTGTTTGTTGCTCTCAAAGGATCACCTTTATCAGTAATTATTAACATGCACACTAGCGTTCGTTTAGTGCAGTGTGGCGGCTGTAAAAAGTCTCCCCGTGCTACGAATCAGTAGTGTTATTTTTTACTGGTCCTTTGGGACCAACGAGCCCAATATAGGTGGCTTTAAAGTAGAATACCGCTTAAGCCGGTGCTAGGGGGCGTGAGAAGTGTTGCTTCTTTCATTACCTCTCATGAACAGACTCAATAAAACCGAGTCTGCTGCTTTATTCTCTGAATTGTGTTTGTTGCTCTCAAAGGATCACCTTTATCAGTATTTATTACATTTCCTGCTTGACTTGTATAGATACTTGTTCGAAGTTTATACCTACTGTATATCATACACTTTTTAACTATCTGACCATTGCTAAAATGTTATCTAACTTTGCATCCTTTTGATGGCATTGCCATCCATGTCATATGTACACCTTGTCCACTTTGTGACAAAAAGTTCGTGTATGACAACTTTAAAAACAACGTCATAATATTGACCTTCTTGTCCTACTTTTTGAACTACTTGAACTTTACTTTTGAAGGTTGTACCTGAAAAGAATTTGTGCAGACATTATTGTCGGAACATTGCAGTCTTTAGTAACGTAAAAACACAGGTTGTGTATTTCAAGCATTCTCATTGACAAAGGAAACATCACACTTGCTATTTATCACATTTTCAATTCTTACAACACATCCAGAGACCATTAAAGTATATAGTACTAGCTGTAGTAAAACTATACAGTTTTTTTTTTATTTAGTATTTACCATATAACAAGTTCAATGAGAAAAATGGTCCTATAGAAATAACACCTCCCAAACGCAATGGCAACCGTAGGTCCTTACCACAAAGTGTAAATTAAACATACGATGACAAGGAAAATAAACAACACAAATAGTGGTGAAGACAAGGTTATCAACTTGGAACGGTCAGTAATCAATGTGGCCAACTGGTCAGCTTAAATCATGTTTATGTGTACAATACCTCGCTACTATCCTGTCTTCAGCGCCCAAATTGACAAGAACATATGAAAATAAAAGTAAAAGCATGTGAAAAATGGTATTTTTAATCAAATATGGCTAATTGGCTACTTCTATATGACATCTTAAAGTCCACGACTTCTAAATGATAAATTAATTTGCCGTTTTCTTAATATTTTACATTGTAAACAATTTATATACTGCTTAATATCCAATGTTATGAAATATATACTGGTGCTTCGTTATTTATCAAACAAAATCTGTATACATGCAGCATATCAATAAAACTGTATTGCATACGTTCACTAGGAGGAGGACTAGACGGGAACATGAACGAGAAGCAACAATCCAACAACAGGGAGACATTGGAGCGTATACAGACCTGACTGTTTCATCCAGGGTAAATACCTATGACCAGATTGATCAGGGAGACACTGGGACGTATACAGACCTAACTGTGTCTTCCAGGGGAAATGCATATGACCAGATTAACCAGGGAGACACTGCGTATACAGACCTAACTGTGCCTTCCAGGGGAAATGCATATGACCAGATTGACATGCGTAGTGCAGGCAACGCCCGTCAAAACCAGGAAAACGACCCTGCACATCAATATTCGAACACAAATAGCTCTAATCCAAATTATGAAAACCCAGATTTTCAACCTTTATAGGTAGGAATATTTTATATTTAGATATATGTTGTTACCAAATGAATCATAATACTTAATATAACGAGTGACATTGTTTTCAACATTGGCATGCTTATTAGGTGCATACAATGATGCAACAAATGAAAATTGTGTTTCAAATGGTAAACGTATACAAATTACGGAGAAGGAAGTAAAGACGCCTTATATTAAATCAAATGAATGAAGTTAACGTTAAAAATTGCTTCCAACATGCGTTTGTGTAAAAAGGGCCTAGTCTGCTAGTTTACGTCTGTATGGTGTCCATGATTTGAATCTCATTAATAATTATAGATAAATCATTATCTTGAGCTGCTTATTGGGTGCAATGTTTTCGTAACACTCTTTTTTATTAAAAACAGAAATTTAATGGGGATCACTATTTAATTTCAGACAAGCGGAGACAACCAAGTTATGACGATCATAAACACCTTTATCATAATAGTGAAAGTTAAAGGAATAACATGACTTTGGGTGACCTAAGACACCAACTGGTGTTGGTCGTTAGCAAATAGTGGTGTTTCAGAAAACATATCCATTTGTAACGAATGCTGTTTGCTTATGTACCTGATGTTGAACTCATTGCTTTATTTTGTTGTTATATAATGTATAAACACATGTTTCTAACTGAAAGGTTGAATACTAAAACAATTTTTCATTAACCGCATTATCAGTAAATACTGAAACGGGGATCCCTTGGAAGAAACAAACACAAAGAAGAGGTAAATGTAGCAGACTCGGTTTTATTGAGTCTATTCATCAGAGGTAATGTAAAGTGTCCACCTCTAATGCCTCCTAGCACCGGTTTAAGCGATATTCTACTTTAAAGCTGTACAGTCCCTATTTTAACTGGCAATAACTCATGAATATGAATGAGTCACGTGTGAAGTAGTTTCAAATCGACGAACACCCCAAAAGTCGATATATAAGCAAAAATCGATGGGTAAAATTTCACATTTTTATTTAGCCTCCGTATAGGTAACATCGATAAATATACGGCTCCAGAATATATGTGATAAAAAAATAGTTGCCCGGAACAGGATTTGAACAACAGCCTTGCTCTTGTAAGTTTTGAAAGATGTACGCTGAACCACTCGACCACTGCTATTTATTGGTATGTTGTAGCATTTTTAACACTAAATAGGCATTACGTAATAACAAGCGCGCGCACATAAACTCATCAAGCGCTAAATAACAAGTCGAGATTTTGTTGTTTTGAGGCGAAGTATTAGTTTCATATCGATAACATACAGTATTACACCAGGCAATGTTAATTTACACATGCGACAATATGGACTATATATTTATTGATCCATCTTTAGTTGCGTTCAAATATGTCAAGTTATTTTGCCTCATAATAAATGGTAGTTAGTATACTATTTTCTCAAGTAGCGTTGTAGTTCAGTGGATAGAGCACCGGACTTGAAATCAGAAGGTCGTGTGTTCGAGCCCCGAAAGAAGTTAACTTTTATTTTGTAAAAATACTGTTACCTGTGTATAGGTACGATGTGCACTGGTCGATGTATATACAGTAAATGATTTACTGCGCTATATTTGCTCGCTTAATTACCCGATTTCCACATGAGCTGGTGAACATGAAGTTACAAATAAAGACACGCCTACAAAGAAGAAATTGATTGATAAAGGGACTCTGTAGCTTTAAAGTCACACATATTCGTAAAAATCGATATATTTTTTGCCACGCTTTGCAATATACTTATTTCGGAATCGGTCTCGCACGTGTAACTTAAACAGTAAAAGTTAGTGTTCCGCAACGTTTGTTTTCAACATAAAAGTTGACCTACCATATGTGTACCAATATTGGAAACCCATTCAGATCAATTCTAGATAAAGTCTATTTCAAAGACAATTGATTATATTGTGACTTCATTATACTTGTTACATGTATATTATATATATTAACCCGATAGGCCGACATTAGGATTGTATGTATGTATATTTATTTATTTCAGTGACAAATACATATTTTACAAAATATTACATATATAGGACATATAGTTAACATAAAATATACATATATAAAGCATATAGGCAACATTGAGCAAACATTGGATATACCCAGCCTTACTTGGCTTACTAGTCACCATCTTATAATTGCATTATATAGATAAATCAATATTTAAATTGATATTTGAAATCAGAAAATGTTCATGCATATTTATACAAATATGATAATATGGGGATCATGTTGTCATACCAGGAGTTATGTTAACTCAGTGAGATACATATTTAAATAATGTGAACACGAAAACAATGAAGTAATTTAAAAAGTAAAATATAGTATTGTGTATATTATATGAGTGCTTATATTTCACATATGAATAATGTGATTGATACTCATTAATTATATGTCTTTTTCCTAAAGAATTTTGGATAAAGTTTCTTAAACTTAGTTTGTCTACCACATACTTAAAATAAACAATGACATAGATACTTGTTGTTGAGTGAAGACAAGTTTTAACCCAGTAAATGAAAACACTTCACTGACAGTCAAATCTATAAGACACGCAGTCCCGGTAAATGAAAACACTTTACTGACGGTCCGTATTACCAATGTGCTTGCATTCTTCACCAAAAAACGTTTCTAAGTAAAATGGCCAATATGCTTTTTATCATAGTCATTAATACGTACATTAGTGTACAAACATGACATATAAGTTTACAACTATGAAATATACATTTACATTTGATAATATAATCACGTTTTATTGATTTCATAAGGATTAAACTGTATGGAAATAAGCACAATTCTAAAATGAATTTTAAGGCACTATTGTAACTTTACTTTTATCATTTAAGCTTATGTTATTGTAACTGCAAATATATATGCTCTATAATTAAGACATTTGAGACGATAATACCCATGGCTTACCGTCTGAAAGTGTCCAGTGAACGTTCTAAAAAAACTCATGCAGTTGAATGTTTCTCCTAAAAATAATATGGTGCAGGCAAGCACCACACACCCATGTATTCTCTGTCATTGTCTCTCCTCCACACACATTCTGGCCCTGTATGTCTTGACTTTTCCTTCTTTTTTTCTTCTTAGAGTGGGTATATATGAATTATATAGGATATCAGATGCAATATAAACGGTATGAAGTCGGCGTGCGTCCCCTCCCCAAAACTAAAAAAACACAAAAATAATCAATAACCTGAGAGAAAATGTGTTTTCAACCTCGTATAAACAAACATCCAAAATGGGCTGGGGCTGTTCTGTTTCGTGTTATTTGTTTAAAGGTTGCACTACCCATATATGGTCTGAAATTCAGGATCCGCCTCTAGACTTTGCTCTTACTGTTATTTATACTACTGTGATTTATATGTAGTAAACTATACGGGTTTTTTCTTTATCTAGGTTTACTGATTGTTAGTCAAACAACTGTGGCACTTTTGAGAAAAAAAATCGACAAAATCAGGACATTTACTCATTTAATACTGATCTCATCTATGTGTATACCATCTGACAATACATTTAGAGATTGGTACTGAAACGGGGAATCCTTTGGAAGCAACACATACAAACGACAATAAAGTAGCAGTCTAGTTTTTATTGAGTCTGTTCAAGAGAGGTACTTTAAGAAGCAACACATCTCACACCCCTATCACAAGCTTTAGGAGTATGCTACTTCAAAGCCACATATACTGGGTTCGATGATCCCAAAGTACCATTACACATAAACTACTGACATAATTCTCGCGGCGTCCCGTAAGCTTTTGTACATAACTTGCTTATTTTGAAATCATTACTTATCATTATTTGAATAGGTGAAAGCTAATCAAGTTTGCTTATTACTGATCGTTTTTTTATAGTGCACCAATACTATGTTTAAACCTATTGTAATAACGAAGAAACAATACTTCAAATTGTATTTCCGTTATTAAATTTGTTTTCTCTTCTACGAAACCTTACATTGAACATAAATTGTAATTGGTCACCTGGGATTTATGGATATAATTTGAAAGAAAAAAACAACAAAAAAAAACAACAAGACATGAATGTAATGGTGTTGAATTCCTACCCGTGTTATGTTTTATCTAGATATATTAGATCTTTTGGAATAATTTGTCCAACAATATGTGCATTGAATTGTTTCATACGATAGATTATTAAATTACATTCATGTCTCGTTTAATTATATCCATATAATCCAGGTTACCAATTATACAATTAGTTCAGTGTAATATTTCTAGTATCATCTGCATCTCAACTCTATTTTCGCTATACTTGTATACTTCTTTTGCAGATCTCTTTTTGCTAATCGTCTTCTTAAAACAACGAAATTATTTCATCATAAATATACATACATTATATTGTAAATATTGCTTTTGTAAACAACGAATATTTGCATTCCAACAGTAAATGCTTGTGTAATGTATCAAACGAATGATTTAAATCAAATTTTATCAAAAAAGAGAAAAAAGATTTAAAGTAAAATGAGTTAACAAATCGAGGTGCTAATATAAATGCTTTAAAATAATAAATCTTCAAGATTGATGTGTGTCCTTTCAAAACTTAGCATGATTATCTAAGTGCTAAAAGTTCTATGTAAATAAAATAATATTATATTGTATCAAATATTGTTATAACAACGTTATTTTTGAGTTGTATCGTCTAAATGACGCAATTTAATGTTGCGGTATAATGTGACGTTAAATGAGTTTTAAACGTTATTGTATGCAATGAACGGTTTCACCGGCTAGGGTAAAGCTAGGGTATATTCGTGTTGCATGTTTCGATTTACCCCTCCCCATTTAGTATTGATACCCTCTTCCACATTGAGTATCTATAATACCTCTCCATTGAGTATTTAACGGGTATCATTACTCGATGGAGAGATTTTATAGGTACTCATTGGAGGGGGTATCAATATTTAATGTGGAAGGTATCAATACTCAATGTGGTGGTGGGTATCAATACTCAATGGGGAGGCTTATCAAAACGCAATACCGTGGGTATCAATACTCAATAGCGACGGGTATCAATACTCAATGGGGAGGGGTTATCAAATCTCAATGGGGAGGTAGTATCGACACTCATCGATATTGAATATCAATATTCAATAGCGAGGGCGTATCAATACTCAATGCGGAGGGTGTATCAAAACTCAGTCGGGAGGGGGGATTCAATACTCAATCGGGAGTGGGTATCAATACTAAATGAGGAAGGCGTATCAATACTCAATTGGGAGGGGGGTATCAATGCTCAGAGAGGAGGGGGTATCGATATTCAATTGGGAGTGGATATAAACTCAATCGGAAAGTGAGTATCAATACTTATTCGAGAGGGGTATCAATAATCAGTGAGGAGGGGTATTAAAGGGACACAAGGCAATCTTGAGTTTTATTCAAGTACTAAAATAAGCACTTCATTTCATTAATCTTGCCTCATTTTGACTTGAAGACTGCTTACACACCATTAAATAAAACAATGAGATTTCAGTTTTCTTCCATATGCTACCAAATTGTTAAACATATTATTGATGCAATATTATAAACAGTTAGTAACATGTAAACACAAGTTGCTTTGAACTATTCGAATAATTAATATTAATGATTGAACGTATGCAAGTTATTAAAGATGTCTTTAGAACAATACAAGGCGATGTTTACAGTTTATGTTTATTGGAATATATTGGCCACGGATTCAACACAATAGAAGTAAGATAAAATGTGTAGTTAACTAAAAGATATAGATGTACTTTATTAACCCTGGGTACAGCAGTTCACAAAGACAAATGTACCTAATTGAAAGTTCTTGTATTGAGAATGTCAAAATTCTTATTAACTACACAATAAGTCATTGTTGTGACCGCGAAAAACTGCCCTTTATGAACGCTGGGTACAGCAGTTCACAACGACAAATGTAACAAATTGAAAGTTCTTGTATTGAAAACGTCAACAATTTTATTAACTACACAATAAGTAAGTGCTGTGACCGCGAAAAACTGCCGCCACCATGAGGAAATCCCGAATGTGGATTGCTGTAAACCCCCTGTTTAAAACATATAGATGTACTTTATGAACCCTGGGTACAGCAGTTCACAAAGACAAATGTACCTAATTGAAAGTTCTTTTATTGAAAATGTCAAAATTCGTATTAACTACACAATAAGTCATTGCTGTGACCGCGAAAAACTGCCCTTTATGAACGATGGGTACAGCAGTTCACAAAGACAAATGTAAGTAATTGAAAGTTCTTGTATTGAAAACGTCAGCAATTTTATTAACTACACAATAAGTCAGTGCCGTGACCGCGAAAAACTGCCGCCACCATGAGGAAATCCCGAATGTAGATTGCTGTAAACCCCCTATTGAAGCCGTGTCGGAAGAACCAGACTGAAACCGTTGAAGTCTCCGCGTTCTGAATATATAAACATAAAAAAGCCCAAAACACTGTTTCCTATAACAGGAGAGGGTGGGTGAGTTTATGTGGCGAATACTGATAAAATCAATGTTTTGTACCGTATAAATCACTGAACATGTTCCATGAAATGTTTTGAAGAAAGAGGAAGTGATAACCACACCACGTTGCCGGTGTTATGTTATAAATTGCACTGGCAGAATGTTATACAATAAATGGTATGTGGCCACTTAAATAACAGTAATTTGTCCTTTAAAGCACAAATTCCATTATCAAAGATGGCTTTAGAACAATACAAGGCGATATTTACAGTTTATGTTTATTGGAATATATTGGCCACGGATTCAACAAAATAGAAGTAAGATAAAATGTGTAGTTAATTAAAACATATAGATGTACTTTATGAACCCTGGGTACAGCAGTTCACAAAGACAAATGTACCTAATTGAAAGTTCTTGTATTTAAAATGTCAAAATTCGTATTAACTACACAATAAGTCATTGCTGTGAACGCGAAAAACTGCCACATGTCACGCAGTTTGCGAAAAGCATATCACTGCGTGACACCGCCATTGTTGAATTGCCTTAAGACATCGTGATAGTGACACAAACTGAAGTGCAAGGCATGGAATAAAATAACCTATAACACAGAGATAAAATTATAATTAAAACAGCATCAGCCACCACTCTGATATTTATTACGACTATAGAATATTTTATGCAAAGTTCTGTGCATAATTCACTAAATGTTAACGTAAGACAGGAGCAATCACATGTTTCCTTCTGACCTCCAAATAACAATTTATCCAAATACTATCTTTATTGCTCCGTTATCTGAGCGCCCATTCTAAAAAGGTTGAAGATTTTATAACAAGGGGGCAAGAATTGAACAATATTCCCTCCAACTTTGAAACTCAAAAGCTATGGCATTGATTTGCAACGTTTAAATGCAGATTTTATGTCTAATGTTCCCAGTAATGCCAAGGGACCAATGTTACTTGGTCAAAAGTGCTAAAGTGCAGTTAGAACCATTATCTTCATATCCATTTCGTCTTGCATTTCTTTTGTCCTTCTCCCACGAGCATACGGACTTTTCGAAACTCTTTTTGGCATGATCTGAAACAAGTGGCAAGTGGTTTAATGATGCTACTCCAGTAAGTCAGGGTAAGGTTTATATATTATTTTTTAGTATTTATTTATTTTGATTAGAATTATGTTAGGCTATGTCCCAGAAATCGACAACAACACTTCCATTTGACACTATTGCATCATTCTGATGCGATAGCCTTGCGCATGCAATGCCACCCTATATAATCCCATATTTATGTTAGGCTATGCCAGACAAATCAAAAATCTTACTGAAATAACTACCTCACGTATATTATTTAAACATAAATGTTACTATAATTATCTTTTTCTAGAGCTAAGTTTCATCAACAGCAGGTTCTTGGCCCATTCACATATTTTATCTTGGTGTAAGTTGATGATGAGCCTGGCATGTTCATTCCTGCTAGGCGCCATATAACCGTTCATGTTGTGGTGCGCCTTAAAACCCAATTCACTTCACTTGTTGATATTTCGTAATTTTGTAATGGCGAAAATTAATTATAATATTTATAAAACGAGCCCTGTTTCCAGTAACAGCATCCGGTCAATTCTGCCTCCGAAAATCTTCAATGACCCAAGTGCATCACTCTCCGATTCATAAAACGAGAAACACATGTTCATTTAAACAAAAACAATTGTCGAAAGTTAAATTAAACTCATCAAAGGGGAGCAACTCGATATTGAATCACGTATTATGTAGAAACAGTTACTTCTCATGAATAAAGAGTTACCGATGTTAGCATTTAAAATCTACCAAGACAATTTGATAACAAGTACGTTATTGATTACAAATACGTTATATTGAGTTATCTAATAAAAAGGTTATTTTACATGAATACTATTCAGTACTGCTCATTTGCACGTAGGCAAAATAACATGGTTTAGAACAAAATTTGAAATCAATGAAACACAGTTAAATATACTACGCCATAGACCTCTTAAAGTTTAACATAAAGACAAAGAGAGGACAGCAAACTTTACACTCTCTATTACTAATTAATAACAATCATCTGCAACAATTACTTCGTTACAAATGACTACCAGCATACAAACCAATTTACAACAGACTTAACAGTACGTTTTATGTTGCGAATACTTATAAAATCAATTTGTTGTACCGCATAAATCACTGAACATGTTCTATGAAATTTTTTGAAGAAAGAGGAAGCGATAACCACACCACGTTGCCCGTGTGATGTTATAAATTGCACCGACAGAATTTTATACAATAAATGGTATGTGGCCACTTAAATAACAGTAATTTGTCCTTTAAAGCACAAATTCCATTATATTGAAAAATGAGATATATTTCCTATAGAAACCACAGCGTCCGAACGCAATGGCATCTTAGAAAACTAACAGGACGTCCTGAGTTTTAAACTAATCAAGATTGTCATGCGTCCCTTTAATACTCAATCGTGAGGGATACTCAATCGTGAGGGGATATAAATACTCAATGTGAAGGCAGTATCAATACTCAATTGCGTGTGGGTACCACTATCAATGCTCAGTGGGGAGGAGGTATCAATACTCAATAGGAAGTGGGTATACATACTCAATGGGGAGGAGGTATCAATACCAAAGATGGCGATTGGCTAATTACCTCGTGGGCACGATTCACGATTTCGTTATATTTTCGTGCCTATGAATTATTATTTTCCTAAAGACATCATAAACATGAAGAAGATATGTTGTCCTATCCAGTTTAATTTGACGTGTGTATCATTTCATACAGGTAAGGGTTTCTTATACAATGCATGTGAGAATACTAGGCAAACATTGTATTCTGTTTATTCTAAAATAAATATATGTTCTTTCATATTGATTTATTAGGTTTCAAGTGGCCTTAACGGCACACTTACGCCAACTATTAATAGAGTATCAAGCGAAAAAAATCTAGTTACTTGCAGAATGTTGGTTAGTACTGGTAACAGAAGCCGAGGTTAAGATAACTGACCAAAACTGACTGAAAATATAGTGATACACGGCGTTAAAACCAAACACAACACGAACTTCGGTGAATTGACATCCCCCGTGCCTTCTTTGTAGAAGAACAGACGGAAAATAAATACAGACAAACAAAAACATGTGAGAGTTGTGCAGCGGACACGAAAATTGTAACGGACGGACGGACAACGCCAAAGCTATATCCCTCTTAGGGATAATAAAATAAATAAAATAATAAAAAGTAAATAAAGATTATTTTGTGGGGTTGGGTGGAGTGTGGGATGTGTGTGTGTGAGGTGGGGGGTGGGTTGGGTCATGGAGTCTCGGCCGTTTCCAAAGGTCCATTATCATACTCCTTTTTGATGGGTTGAGTATTCTTGTATTTGTGTCAATTAATGACAAAATCCCTGGAAACATGAGCGTTATGGAGAGAGAACACACAATACCTTATTAAAAGCACATATACGAATAATAAGACCTGTATGACCTTGACATTGAGAATACAGACCCGGGTGTTGGGTTCTGCACGATGAGATGAGTATTTGTGCTAATTTATTTCAAAATCCCTACTTACATGGAAAAGTTATGGTGCAGACACGAAATGGACATTATTATATGCATTTAAGAAGTATATGACCTTTATGATGACCTTTATGACATTGACCTTGATACAGATCCGGGCGTTGGGTTCTGCACGTCGTCTTGATGAGATGAGTATATGTGCCAATTTATTTCAAACTCCGTCCATGCATGTGAGAGTTATATAGCGGACACGAAAATTGTAACGGAAGAACGAACGGACGGACGGACGGACGTGCGAACGAACGTGGAAAACGCCAAAACTATATCCCTCCGACTTTGTCGGGATAAAAAAACAAAAGAAAACTTGTCTATAACTCATTGGTGTGTAACGAAACCTCAGGGTTAGGCATGTCGGTATCGGAGTCGTTATTTTTTTCTTATGCTCGGTTTAGCGTGAATGGTCAAGATAATACAAAACAAATGACTCCGCCGAAAAGTTCCTTCCTTGAACCATTCATATAGAATCTAAATGATACCTAAAGGTTGGTTATTGTTGTTTTTAAGTAAAACAGATTACATTTGCTAGGAGTCAATATTTTACAGGGGTCATATTTCTACGTGAGAGTGGTTGTAATATTACTGGCTTTCTCGGAAGAATCATTCCGCGACAGAACACATTATGACCGGTGTTTTCCTTACACCGGTCGAAGCTCAGAACCTAACAGTGTGCTTATCTGAAGATGCCGTTTCCAAACATGTCAAATCAAAGAACGTATATACTAATTTTGATACATATATATCAGGTTATATCATTGTTAACATACCATATGCTAGGGCTGGATGGAGTACTTGCTTTTATTGTTTACTTGTTTGAATTATTTATTGCATATTTAAACCAGTAGAAGGATGTTCCACGTAACACTTGTATCGCCTGCCGTGTTCTTATTTCAGCAAGTACAATCTAGCTATACAGTTTGACGGCAGTGGTCGCAATCTTTCATGAATTATGGTGTTATTTAATGCGTTAAAGTTTATGAAAAGGCCATAAATCTGCACTGGATAATTGATAAGGAAAAAATGTGCAAAGTTTCATGACCACAGGTCATTATTTTGCCAAGTAATGAGCTTGGTTAGGTTGCAGGTTAAAGTTTTATGGTAATGGGCATAACTCTGCCAAAATGAAAGTTATTGGACATGTCTAACGACATTCCTGTGGTTAAGATAAAGATGTTTGTGAAGTTTTATGAACATAAGTCAAATACTTTTCAAGTAATGGTAAGTTATAAGCATGGTTAGGTTGCATGTTAACGTTTTATGAAAGGGACGTAACTCTGCAAAAATGAAAGTCAGAGTTATTGGACATATGTTATTACATTCCTTTGGTTATGATGAAGGTGTTTGTGAAGTTTCATGAACATAGGTCAACTGCTTTTTAAGTTTTGACCAGGTTAGGTTGCAGGTTAAAGTGTGACGGACGGACGACGGTCGACGGACAACGTGATCCCTATGTTACTGCCATGCTATGTAAGTGACGCAAAAACACAATATAATAACTATGCCGAAAAGGTCATTCAGGGACGGTTACGCATATTTGTAACAAATGCAGTATATATGTATGGTATCCATATACAGTATACATTTATAGCATAACTTTATAAGAATACATAGTATTCAAGTATAGTTAGCATTTTTAACAGACATATACAGCATAAATATATATTATACTTATATACAGTTTTCATATATAGTATATAGAGGGTTTAACGCGAAACTATGGTAACTCACTTTTTTCAGAAAATGATTTTTTTTACGTAATCCGTATCAGATACTGACCCTTTATAATGTCACAAAATATTAGAACTAGATTCTAAAATTTGGTGGAGAAAAATAAAATGTGTCATATAATTGTATCTCATACAGCTTTTTTTTTTTTTGCTTTTGTTTTTTGATTAAATCTTCATATAAGGGTTTGTTTATAGCCAACAAAGTTATGTTGTTTCTTGCAAACTTATTTAAGATTATAATAATTTACATTAGTATTGCTTTCAAAAATAATTTTGCACGAAACTATTGTAAGTCAAATTTGATTCTCATTAAACTTTACAATATTTACATAATAATTATTCCAAATGAAGATAATAATAACTGCTCTATGTTTCTTATGTGAAATATAAGTTAAATTAAAGATTGAAGAACTTTAAGGAGTTTTATTGCATACCATTGTTAGGACATTAAAGGTTATTTGTATTAAAACGCGTTAATGAAAGTATGTAAGGTTGGTTTTTATTAATTTTAGCCTCCACTTGGGATCACAGAATTAGGAATATCAGTGGTTCCACAGAAGAATTAATAATTATTGCCAAGCCCCTTTTTTCCAAGCTTTGCAAACTGATATGAAGTTAATAAACAGTTGTATTTTGTGTTATCTGGTGAAAAAATACATGTGATTTATTTTTTTAAACATTGCCGAAACATCATGTTCACGAAACATCATGTGCACGTATGTTTTTCTGTGTAAAGGATTGATAGGATGAACAAAAGTCATGAAACAGATTAGTATTGTAAACTTTTAGTGCAGTTTATTTACAGATTTTCATTTATTTGTGAATTCCAGGAGTAAATATCTATTTTCCGGGGTCTAATTAGGTAAAATTAATGATGTTTTAAAATTCCCAACTCAATCTAAGTATTTCTATCTGTAAAGTGGACAAATTGTTTTATACTTTAATGCTAATAATGTTAAAATATTAAGCAAGTTTTACACACCACTCTCTCAAACAATGATTGTTGAGTTCGAATTTGTGGTAACTGAAAAGAAATTTTAGTTGTTTCTCTAAGTTCAATGAAAAACAACACTGATTTATTAATATTACTTACATGTACCCTCACATGTTTATAAGTATTTTTAAATGATTAGTTATCATGGTAATTAATTAATTATTTAATAATTACTTTATAAATTATTTACTAGTATTAATAAGGTGAGAAAGTTTTCCCATTGCTTTGCGAATGTTGATTGTTCTTAGTATCCGCGTTCAGGTGATTCATGGCCAATAGAAATAGCCTAAAATATTAAAATTGGAGCCGAAAATGACTTAGAACAACATAATTATGAAAACAACTTAATAATCTTTTTCGCCAGGATAGTTTCATCTATTATATAAAGCAGTAAGTAATACGTATAATATCAAAGGTCAGTGCTGGTATAAACTCTTTAGGCTAACCTTAATAAACAGTTTGTTTGCGGTTTCCCTGCCCAAGATTTCATAAGTGGGTTGGAATGTATACATTTTACCAATTGCTTTGCATTAAAGGGGCCCATAGCAATCTCGAAGTATTCATCAAAGTTTAAATTATGATTCCAGTATAAGTATAACTTTAAACCTGCTTGTATATAATTATATTAAAGGAAATATAATTTCAAATTCTACTTATTTCTTCTGTCATAGGTTTTAAATATAATGTTGGTGCAATATAATCAACAATTAATAATATGTAAAAACAATTGCTTTCAATTATTGAAATAAATAATAAATAATTATTTAAAACATGCAAGATATTTGGAAAAACTAACCCGACGCCACTATTTTTAAATACATCAAGATTGACGGGTGTCTCGTCAAGTGAATGGTTCTATCCAGGACAGGTTTTGCAACTTAAACTAACACAATTATAATATATGCAGAACTCTGCAGTTGCAACTAAGACACTATTTGATATGGGATTATTCAAACAAGGAATATAAAAAGATCGGACAGGGAAAGTAGCATTCAAGGAGGACAGTCAACCACAAAACACAGAAACAAACATGCAAACAGACAAACAAGGAGGCAAAAGTAATAATAAAAGCAAACGACATCACAAACACAAAAGGGTTGACAATAGGGCTACCGCCTTGGAACGGTCAGTGGCAAAGTAGGCCACTGAGGGTTTAAACCGGTTCTAGGGTGCACCAAACCTCACACTTACCCTACTGTCATCCCATTAAAACAGGACAGTGTAAATAAAGAAATCCCCGCCATGATCTATCTCTAACCAATAAGGCAGCATCAATAGGCAATATAAGTAAAACACAAATATGCTCGTGTAAATATAAAACAAAAATACAATAGCCTAGAAAGCCACAATGAAGGTACTCAATGACTTGGCAGTAGCCAGAGCAACAAGAGAATAAACCGTTAAGGGCACGACAAGAAAGATCATAGACAAACATCAGACGCCACCGCCCCAATGGGCTTTAGGTGGGCGTCATCATAGGGTCCACATCCTGTCCGGTCATCGTACAATTAAAGAGGAAAGCATAGTGGCGAACTGTAAAAGGGTCCACCACCATGCATGCAGTACGTTGCAAAATGATAGGGTCATAACCTCTTTTGATAAACTTTTTAACAAGTTTAACAAAGATAGTACGAAAGTGATCATGACCAAGAATCTTACGAAGTTTATAAATCACATCACCATAGAAGTCAGGTTGTGATAGTACTTGTCGCAGAAGAGTCCTCAACTCGAGTACAAGCTCATGAAAAACGAATAAGTTGAGACACATACACCCCATAAGAAGTTGCTCGGGGAACAACCCCGTCTAAGTGGGGGTAATTAACAATGTCAAAATTAAAATCATCTCTTTTGTCATATATTTTGCTAATTATTTCACCATTTTCATTTGAGAGATCTAAATCAAGAAAAGAAGCGTTATTATCAGATATATTAGCTTTATTAAGCTGATGTTCTTTAGGATAAATAGTATCAACCTCAGTTGGAAAGAAAGGGTTGTCAATATTCAATACGTCATGCAGATACCGAGAGGTGTCATTAAAAGCGTCAATGACATCTGCCTGGGTATCTGGTGAAAGTCTTAACAAGTTTAATAATACTGGAAGGCTCATTTGTGGTCCAGTTCTTAAAGTTTTTACTTCCAACGCCCTACCCTTCCCCTCTACAAACAACACACATCCGACCATCTCCTAACCCGAAAGAGGAGACACAGTTGTGCAAGAAACTAGAGGTTCAACTATTCAGTAAAACCCATTGTCCTACAATAAGCTAATCGCCACAAAAAAACGTGTTTGTTAAAATAACCACTTGCCATAAAAAAAAAATACAAACACTTTTTAGCTTTTTAAGACATTATAAAATATTGCACTCCATACAAATGTTATTTATTATCTTCATCTTGTCTGAATTGTGTGACTTTACTGCATTAATTGATCTTTATAACAAGTATTGTCTATACAAAGTATTGTCTATATCATATTTCGATGTATTGTTTGTTTAAAAATCAGTTATTTAAATAATATTGACTTACAATAGTTTCGAAATAAAAAAATATGAAGTCAAATTAGTTCTCATTTAACTTAATGAAGAGGGAAAAGATTACTGCTGTATGTTTCAATTGTGAAACTAAACTTAAAATAAAGATAACAAGAACTTAAGGGATTTCGGTTGCATACCATTCATAGGTTTGTCAAAAATGAGCCTTAACGATACAAACTTACTGCCTAAAACTATACTGTCCAATAATTTTCATTGAAGTTTGTAGTTTTTTAAAAAGAAATCTGAAAAAATGCATCAATAACTGCTAAAAAATGTTAGTTACAATAGTTTCGCCCTGTAAAATTTCATCTATATCTTCAAATTTTTAGCGCAAAACTGTAAGACAATATTTCTTAAATATTTCATACAGACTTACATGAATTATTTCTTTTCTTCTCAAATCATAAATGGATACCATTATAAATGGATACCATTTCTTTATAACATGCCAGAGAATAAAGTTCCTAAATGCATTTATGATGAAAATAAGATGTTTTTTGCTTCTCCTGTAAAAAATTCTAAAAGTGAGTTACAATAGTTTCGCGTTAAACACTCGATATGTATTATATATTATATGGATACATAGTATACAAATATATTATTCATCTACATTAAACATATAGGCTTGGTAATTATGGTATGCATATATAGTAAACTTATTTAGTATTATAGGTTACTGGATTTATATGACATATTATTACAAGGAATGGAATGCTTGTTTTGTCGTGCATGTTAGTTTTGTGCGGATGGTTGTTTGGTGCTGAAACGATTAGCAAAATAAACGGATATTATGAAATTATACAATATTACATACAATATACTTATACAGTATATACTGACGGCTCGGGTGAATATAATTTACAGGCAGGCAATTTGAGCACATGTCCTCTTTCAAGAATTTAACTTATAATGCAATATGCATATTATTTTATAAAACACAGATTTGTCGTAACGAATTGTACTTGAACTTTAACACGTGTAGTTAGATGCATTTCGTATGTACTATAATTGCTGAATATACATGTATAATCACAACTTCATGGACAATATACAATGTGAATAGGCCAAAATAGAAGGAAAAAGAGAAATATTGATTGCCTCTTGTGTATAAGTCTAATGAATTTTGATTTATGTTTTAAAAAGTGTACCTTTTAATGTCACGCTGTTGTAAATCACCCATCATTGTTATTTGTTTATCGATATCAATTCAAATACAAAAGTTTTGCAACTTTATTAACAAAAATGAAATATGTGTCAAACACAATTAATATTAATTTTTTAGGAAAAAGTATCCATAATCTATCTATCTATCTATCTATCTATCTATCTATCTATCTATCTATCTATCTATCTATCTATCTATCTATCTATCTATCTATCTATCTATCTATCTATCTATCTATCTATCTATCTATCTATCTATCTATATATCTATCTATCTATCTATCTATCTATCTATCTATCTATTATCTATCTATCTATCTATCTATCTATCTATCTATCTATCTGCCTGCCTGCTTGCCTGCCTGCCTGCCTGCCTGTCTGTCTGTCTGTCTGTCTGTCTGTCTATCTATCTATCTATCTATCTATCTATCTATCTATCTATCTATATCTATTCTATCTATCCATCCATCCATCCATCCATCTATCCATCCATCCATCTATCTCTCTGTCTGTCTTGCTGGCTAACTGACTGTCCGGCTGTCTATCTGTCTGTCTGTCTGTATGACTGATATGTCTGTCCGTCTGTATGTCTGTGTGGCTGTATGTATGGCTGTCTGTATGGCTGTCTGTCTATCTATCTTGTTGTTTAAAATATCCTTTTATATATTTGTCCCTATTCTAGTTTTTCTAGTTTTATATGGGATGCATGAGTGCATGTTTAATCTTGAATTTATTAAACGAGTTGGATAAAGGCTGTACCCATAATACGTCCAGATCGCCTCCGGTCCCTTTAAATATAGTGTCTGTAGCTTTAAGTCAATAAAAACTGCATTTTCTTTCGTTCGCTTATTCACGTATATAATGTATGTAATTGTATATCGTTTACATATCAACTGAACCATATCTACACTATGTTGACGTTTTCAACACGAATGTAGGGTGTATAACTGTATACTACATATGGGGAGTATTGTATATTCAGTAGTTAACGCCAGGTATTCGATCTTGATATAAAACACTTGTGTGTTATAAATAACCAGTATGGATTCGTGGCATCAGACCTTTTTGTGGCTAATATGCGTTATATGTATCAACCCAGGTTAGTTTGATTATTTTACTTTAACTTTTTAATATTAGTGTTTTGTAAAACATGACTGCCTGTTATATTTAGGAAGAGATTTATGGAAAAAGTAATGTACACTGCATTGTGAAATTATTGATTTGGGTACTCGTTAGAGGTCAGTTTCCGTCCAAGCCCAGTTTCCGTCATTCTCATTTAAAAACTGTTTTTACACTGTAAATTTCTTACGATGTCACTTATTGTCAGACGTTTAGAACTGAAGATTGGAAACAGAAAAAAAAAGTAAATAAGCGGTACAAAAACGAAAGGGATTTCTCCGAAAATTGAGTTTACTTCCTTATATGGCGTTGATGATGCGCGCGCATACTGCCGTATAATAAAATATTAAAGAAATAACACTCTAATGACGTCATATTTGTATCACTCTTCAGTGGACGCAGTTAAAATATACCGTGATTATATATTTTTTAACCAAAGAGAAGCAACTCGTACAACATGTATCTGTTTGATTTACACAGAGTAACCCATCGATACATTGTAAATTGTCATCGCTGTACATTTTACATTGACGTTACCAGGCGCATTGTTATAGCGATCGAGGTGACTGATGGAACAATGCAAACATACCATTTTTACAATGAAATTGTTGAATAGTCTTGCAAACAAGTTTCTAATTCATAAAAGTATACTGTATCTTGACCTAGTTGAATCTATCACTCGATAAAATACATGACGGAAACTGGACTTGTAAACAAAATGATTTCTCAGTTTTAGTCTATTTATAAAAAGGTCGATAATTTATAAAAATAAATAAATTCTTTGATATCAAATTTCCAGGAAGAGGTAACCTAATAGAAAATAGAGTAAAAATTGTCAGGATACATAGAGTTGTCTGCAAAATAAGTTTATGTTTACATAAGTGACGGAAAGTGGCCCCGACGAGTATAGCTCAATAACGCTTTTATATTTAAATTGTTTCAGTTTTCCCATATACGAATGCAAAGTTACTCTGTTTAGGTTATTTTGCTTAAGAAGAAGATATACGTGTTTCCATATATCAAAAAATAAATGTTAGATTTCAATTATTACTAAACGAGCAGTTTAGTCTTGCTCTCAAAATTTCTAAATCTATCCGCTAATATTATAAGAAACTTTAATATTAATCTAATGAAGATCGGGAATTCCAATACGATATATAACTATATTATATGGGAACCGAGTCTCTGCCGAGGTTTTGCTTACAACAATATCGAAGGAAGGGGGTTGTGTGTGTATTGGGGGGGGGGGGGGGGGAGGGAGGGGGGAGTGGACGGGAGGGTGGGGGGGGGGCGGATTGGAATGGGGAGTGAGGGTATTTTCGGATACCCATCATCAGTGATTGTTTTCTGAGATACTACTGACTACTTATTTGCATTGACATCGCCAACAATTAACGTATTTTATACATCATGAGGTTTTTCTAATTAAGATTTAACGAAGTTTTACAATAATATATCCTTGCATCTTTTCCTCATTTCTGTGGATGTGGACTTCATTGTAAGAGATATTCTTTTGATGGGATGTGCTTTTATTTACACAGTCTTGTCAATTTGAGCGCTGAAGAAAGGATAATAGCAAGATTATGTACATATAAACAAATATAAAATGATCGGATAGGGAAAGTAGCATCCACGGAGGACAGTCAACCACAAAACACAGAAACAAAAACGCAAACAGACAAACAAGAAGGCAAAAGTAATAATAAATGCAAACGACATCACAAACACAAAAGGGTTGACAATAGGGCTACCGCCTTGGAACGGTCAGTGGCAAAGAAGGCCACTGGGGGTTTAAACCGGTTCTAGGGTGCACCAATCCTCACACTTAACCTACTGTCATCCCATTAAAACAGGACAGTGTAAATAAAGAAATTCCCGCCATGATCTAATCTCTAACCAACAAGGCAGCATCAATATGCAATATAAGTAAAACACAAATATACTCGTGTAAATAAAATACAAAAAAACAATAGCCTAGAAAGACACAATGAAGGTACTCAATGACTTGGCAGAAGCCAGAGCGACAAGAGAATAAACCATTAAGGGCTCGACAAGAAAGATCATAGACAAACATCAAACGCCACCGTCACAATGGGCTTTAGGTAGGTGTCATCATAGGGTCCACAGCCTGTCCGGTCATCGTACAATTAAAGAGGGAAGCATAGTGGCGAACTGTAAAAGGGTCCACCACCAAGCATGCAGTACGTTGCAAAATGATAGGGTCATAACCTCTTTTGATAAACTTTTTAACAAGTTTAACAAAGATAGTATGAAAGTGATGATGACCAAGAATCTTACAAAGTTTATCAACCACATCACCATAGAAGTCAGGTTGTGATAGTCCTTGTCGCAGAAGAGTCCTTAAATTACTCTTATATTTGGAAAGAAGATCAGGGTTACGATAATAAAATTTTGCAAAGGTTTTACGAAGTTTATGGTAACGGTAACCCTGATTGAGTAGCTTTTCAGTTATACAAAGATTTCGAATACTAAAGTCCTCAACTCGAGTACAAGCTCTTGAAAAACGAATAAGTTGAGACACATACACCCCGTAAGAAGTTGCTCGGGGAACATCCCCATCCAAGTGGGGATAGTTAACAATGTCAAAGTTGAAATCATCTCTCTTGTCATAGATTTTGCTAATTATTTCACCATTTTCAGTCTAGAGATCTAAATCAAAAAAAGAAGCGTTATTATCATATGTATTAGCTTTGTTAAGCTGAAGTTCTTTAGGATAAATATTATTAACCATAGTTGGACAGAAAGGGTTGTCAATGTTCAATATGTCATCCAGATACCGAGAGGTGTCATTAAAGGCTTCGATAACATCTGCCTGGGTATCTGGTGAAAGACTCAACATGAAATATCTTTCATAGCAAAATAAAAACAAATCTGCGACAAGTGGTGCACAGTTCGTACAGATTAGGATTAGGGATACCAACAATTTGTCTATAAACGGTGGTTCCATACCTGACGAAAATATTATCTAATGAGAAAATGAGTGCTTCACAAACTTCATAGCAAATCCACAAAGTATAATTGTCTAAACTGCCGTTAGTAAAAAACGCTTTAATATTATTACATGCCAAAAATGTAGTATTTTCTCTAGAGAATGTTTTTTGAATAAGGGAAATTAGATTGTCTTTAATAAGGTGATGTGGTAAGGTTGTATATAGTGTAGAGAAGTCATAAGTGCTTATTGATGATACTTGACTTTTATTGAAAATGTTATCAAGAACGTCTCTTGAATTTTTTAAAATCGATTTAAGTTAACTTGTTGAACTTATTGCCTACTGACCGTTCCAAGTCGAACACTGTCTTCAACACTCGTTGTGTTGTGTGATTGTCCTTTTCATTGTACATTTAATGTTCTCTTTGTTTGTGGTACGGTGCTATTTCGTTTGGATGCTGTGATTTCTATAGAAACATTTTTCTCATTTTGTTTTAAACATTAGTCTTTGCAATTAACGGTTTCAGCGTCTAGGGTAAAGCTATGGTATATTTGTGCTGCATTTTTAGATTTAAAATTCAATCTTTGAAAACGGAAATGTAATTTAACCGGGATCGATATGTTATTAACGTCAGGCTAAACGATATATTGGTTAGGCTATTCACTCAGTCGAATGTAATATAACAAAAATAATCCGGAAATTCGTGTTTTCTATAGGAACATTTTCCTCAATTAATCCACCAAATGTATCTGTTTTCATTAATACAAATTACGACCTTATGGACACCTTAAAATTCTAACTATGTAGAGCGATGCAGGCTTACTTGGACCTCTTGTTTTATTATTGTTTAAAGGTTTCTGTGTTACACCTACCTTATTCCAACCGAAACTGAATTGTTTATATTGCTATTGAGTACATAAAACATACACCTGCTCATCTCAATAACCATCGCCCAACCTCAACATCATCTGTGGTTCACAGGTGTCTGGGATAATCACAGGTGTCTGTGATATTCATATTGTTCGTTTGTTAATGGCACACATCTCTTCCACATCTCAATTATCAACCTATTCTCTCTCCAACAATACATCCTGCCTACATTCTCTCCATTCTCCAACCTCTCTGCCTTTCTTTATTTGATTAAAATTTCATATTTTCTCTTTTTTTCATATTATTCATTGATATATCACAGAGCATACGCCTGCTATTTCATCTTTAACGATTGCTTATTCGAAGAGAGATGCCATTTTGATCGTATGTCAAGTGTAACGTGTGTTGTTCTCTGACAAAGCGAAACAACTCTTGTATTGTTACTAAGTTGCTACAACTCGTCCAGTTGTGGTACGTTTATTCGCCATCAGTCTCATTTGTCCGATCATCCTATGATCAACCCTTGTGTTTTAATCCAACGTATATTTATATTTCAGCTCTATTCATGAAAGATTACTGTTCTGGATTAATAAAAACACCAGGTAAATAGTTTTAAAATACTATATACGATACTGATACGTAGTTTAAGAAATGACACGTAAAAAACTGCTTGAAAGCGTGTACATTGTCAATGACGTACTAGGTAGACATATTAAATGATTTTAATATGCAAACACTATCATAACTGTCGGGGATGAGTTACACAATACAATGCACTTGATGATATAACAATCTATTCATGATTGATTTGATCCATAGTTCCTGACGCCTTGTCCTTTTAAAAATGTTTATAAACATTCACAGGAAATTGAAAAAAAAAAACCTGCATATTTTTCATTAGTTCTTTATCGGCTTATGATATTAGTCATAATTTGACAATACTTTTATTGCATATTTTGCCAGACTGTGTAGACTAACCGGGACTGCAATATTTCGTATTTGTCGTGTTTGGTCGTTTCCAATGGTCCACTCTCATACTCTTTTAATCCTACGCGACAAAAGTCAATACCAATTTACATGTACATTGTAACACTATGAAAGATTTTTTTGATAAAATTGATGTCAGTTTTATTTTAGATTTCTTCAAAGAAATCCGATTATATAATTTATTTTAATATACTTATTTTTACATTTACTTGTCGACACACCCGTTGACGGGTATCTGTTGATTTGCCATATGGAAAGTTTAAAGCCTTAATAGTTTACGATGTCATCCCTTATTACTTTTTTTCTAAATAATCTATCTATACATATTTACCTTATTTCTAAACTAACTGTTTCATGTGTCCATTTGTAATCAATTTTGGCATTCAATATGACCCATGTTGTTTGCATGTCCGAAAGACATGACATAATACACATATTTTAAACATGTTCTGAAAATCTTTAAAAGTTGGCAACACTATTAATTAATGTTGTTAAATATTTAAGTTGTGAAAAAACAGAAAGACCAAGGGCTCATTAACCACTTTAGAAAATGTCTTAGATACCAATTATTATTAAATATAAAACAAGAAATGTCACTGTAAGTGACAAAAAAAACCGAAGTGACCTTTGACTTCTAAGTGTGACCTTGACCTTGGATTCACGGACCTGGATTTTATGCGCGACACGTTGTTTGGTTGTGGTGAGCACTTGTGCCAAGTTATTTGAAAGTCCGTCCAGAAATGCAAAATTTATTGGCCGGACACGATTTGACCTTTGACCTCTAAGTGTGACCTTCACTTTAAAGCCAAGGATCTTTATTTTGTACACGACACGTCGTCTTGTTGTGATGAGCACTTGTGCCAAGTTATTTCAAAATCCGTAGAGGAATGTCAGAGTTATTGACCGGACACGATTTGACCTTTGACCTATAAGAATGACCTTGACCTTAGAGCCACGGACATGGGTTTTGTGCACGATACGTCGTGTTGTTGTGATGAGCACCTTTGTCAAGTTATTTGAAAATCTGTCCATGAATGTCAGAGTTATTAACCGGATACGAAAGCACTATATGTTGACCTTTAACCTGTAAGTGACCTTGACCTTGGAGCCACGGACCCGGATTTTATGTGCGACACGTCGTCATGTTGTGTTGAGCAATTGTGCCAAGTTATTTGAAAATCCGTCTATTATTGTCAGAGTTATTAACCGGACACGAAAGCAATATATTTTGAAATTTGACCTCTAAGTGTGACCTTGACCTTGGAGCCACGGACCTGGATTTTTGGTGCGACACGTCGTCTTGTTGTGTTGAGCCATTGTGCCAAGTTATTTGAAAATCCGTCCATTATTGTCACAGTTATTAAACGGACACGATTGTATGGACGAACGAACAAACGAACAAACGAACGAAGTGACTGACGGACGGACGGACGGACAGTGCGACTACAATGGGGGCATAAAAAACATATACGTCTTAATATGTACTATGGTTTTACAGCAATCAATGTGTGTCAAAACAATAAAGTCACAGGAGGAAAGGTATATATAGACTCTACAGGCGCTCCCCTGGGACAAACAACAGTGTGCAAATGTTGCCTTACTAACGATTATCCAGTTCCGCTACTGGCAATAACATATAACACAACTCGAGAACATCATGGCATTCAATTTGAAGTATCCACATTTGTTTTTAAAGAAGACACACCAAACGAAAAGCGGGAAATACCGTTAGACCGAACAAATATAGAAATAACATTCACAAAGACGACAATGAAAGATACAGCTGCAGGATGTCTTGGCTTTGAAATAGGTATGTATTTGTTTTACTTTCAAAACTAACCATATATCCTATTTATTGGGACGACAATGTGACAAATATATATATAAAAATCGAACAGAAAAAAAGCAGCATTCAAGGACGAATGTCAACCACAAACACACACAGAAACAAAGAACAAATTTAAAGATGAATAAAAGGTAAAAAAAGACATCACAAACACAAAATAAAATGGTTGACAATAGGGCTGCCTCCTTGGAACGGTCAGTGGCAAAAAAGGGAGCTGGGGGTTCTAGGGTGCACCAAACCTCACACTTACCTTACTGTCAACCAAATATAACCGGACAGTGTAAATAAAGAAATCCCCACCATGAACTATTCTCTAACCAACAAGGCAGCATTAATAGGCAATATAAGTAAAACACGAAGATGCTCGTATATATATAAATACAAAAAACAATAGTCTAGAAAGTCACAAAGAAGGTACTCAATGAATTGGCAGAAGCCAGAGCAACAAGAGAATAAACCATTGAGGGCACGACAAGACAAGACTGTAGACAAACATCAAACTTCACCGTCCTTTTGGGCTTCAGGTAGACGTCATCGGGTCCACAGCTGTCCGGCCATCGCACAATCAGAGGAAAGCATAGTGGCGAACTGTAAATGGGTCCACCACCAAGCATGCAGTGCGTTGCAAAATGAAAGGGTCATATTCTCTTTTGATAAACCTTTTAACAAGTTTAACAAAGATAGTATGAAAGTGATCTTGACCAAGGATCTTACGAAGTTTGTAAATCACGTCACCATAGAGGTCAGGTTGTGATAGTCCTTGTCGCAGAAGAGTTCGTTCTGAAATTACTTTTATATTAGGAAAGAATATCAGGGTTACGATAATAGCATTTTGCAAAGGTTTTACGAAGTTTATGGTAACGGTAACCCTGATGGAGTAGCTTTTTAGTTATACAAAGATTACGAATTTTAAAGTCCTCAACTCGAGTACAAGCTCTAGAAAAACAAATAAGTTGAGACACATAGACCCCATAAGAAGTTGCTCGTGGAGCATCCCCATCTAAATGGGGATAATTAACAATATCAAAATTAAAATCATCTCTCTTGTCATATATTGTGCTAATTATTTCACCATTTTCAATGGAGAGATGTAAATCAAGAAAACAAGCGTTTGTATCAGAAATAGTAGCTTTGTTAAGTTGAAGTTCTTTAGGGTATAGATTATTAACCATAGTAGAAAAGAAAGGGTTGTCAATGTTTAATATGTCATCCAGATACCGAGAGATGCCATTAAAGTCCTCAGTAACATCTTCCTGGATATCTGGTGAAAGACTCAACATGAAATCTCTTTCATAGCAATATAAAAACAAATCTGCGACAAGTGGTGCACAGTTCGTACTCATAGGGATACAACAATGTGTCTACAAATGGTCGTTACATACCTGACGAAAATATTATCTAATAGGAAGATGAGTGCTTCACAAACTTCTTGGCAAGTCCACATAGTATAGTGTAATTGTCTAAACTGCCGTTATTAAAAAACGCTTTAATATTATTACAGGCCAAAAATGTAGTATTTTCCCTAGCGAATGTTTTTTCAATAAGAAGAATAAGCTTGTCTTTGGTGATGTGGTAAGGTTGTATATAGTGTAGAGAAGTCATAAGTGCTAATAGATGAAACTTGACGTTTATTGCACATTTTATCAAGAACGTCTCCTGATTTTTTTATAGACCAAAACAAATTAATCCCAGAGTTTTCATAAGTTTTATCACAATATTGTTTACAAACGGAAAAAAGCTGCGTTGATTATGTACCGTTTTAACAAGTGCTACCAGACAACAATGTTTATCTGCGAGTCAGTAATTATTGTGTTATCCACGGCAGTAAGTATGTGTAACTTTTCTTTGAGATCGTTAACCAATAGCAGTTTGCAGTCTTTTTTATACATCCAGAAATGATTTGTATATGGTCATTGCCCCTTTGTTCCCCGTACATGATTTCTGGTAACCTGTTTGTAATCTAAACATCCACTACAGTGTCTGCTCTGTTGTAAATATCGTCACTCATGGCGTTTTAATTAAATTAAACAATGATTTAGTTTGTGTATTTTTGATCGAGTTAACATTTAATTTATTCAAAATTATATACTTTATAAATTGCCGATACTAATAGTTACATCCGTCGTCAGATATCGTTAGAAAGTAGTTACTTAAATACGTATAATCAGAACATATATTTAGCATCAATAGATTTCTGTTTATAGATATACAATTTGTTTCACAGACCCATCATCTAGCTCAGGTAACATAACTATTACATGTTATTCTGCCGATCATTCGTTTTCAACCACCATTGCAACAACACAAGAACAACTGTCAACAGGATCAAGTCTTTCAGTAAATACAGGTGAGACAAATTAGTTGATATTTGTTTTATTAATTATAATTAATTTAGAATATTAACGGTTAAGAGTGCGCACAAAGTTTCTTCAAAATAACTTCATAACAAGCATTATTTCAGATTTAGTTTAAACAAAGCTTTACATTTATTATTATTTGCAGCAATAACTATTTTTCTTCTCTTATTAGAAATTCCATCGAAAATGCTTATACATTTGGAAAACTAAAACAATGCCTTCCTTAATTATGAGCACGAATGGTATAAAAACAAATTCAGGCGCTTTCGTTTTTTCAAGATCTTATATTCAAATGGAGGACTTGAAATATTCGTAGCTGTTGTAAAACAAAAAAGCTTTTCATCAGGGTTATCGTTCAATCATTCCTTTACTGATTACGGCTAATTTGATGTGTTATTTATTTAGTTCGTTGGTTAGTTAGTTAGTTATTACTTTGCCTTTGTTTTAGGAGTTGGTAAACATAACTTCGATTAATCTGTAACTTTTTGAATACTGTGAGGTTATTTAACATAGTTCAGTACTATACTGAACTTTATTGACCGAGTACCCAGCAATCAGAATGTATATTTGGACGAGGCAAAGATATGGATTCTGTCTGCTGGGTACGAGTCATTACAAAATAAAATTCAGTATTGTACTGAACACTGTTACAGATTAATCTTTATTTCACACCTCACTAATCTAATCAAACGTTGTACATTTGAATTCTAACTTGCTATTTCTGTTATTAATATTTCTGTTATTGAACAGAGCAGTAACAATGCTTCGTTCAACATGCATTAACTAGGTAGAATGCAATTTGAAAAAAAAAACGTAAAGTAGCAAAACGGTAATGTTTCAATTAAACTAAAACTGTGAGGTAAATCGTTACTGACTCTCTGATTTTACTGTTAGAAATATAAAAAGATCGGACAGCGAAAGTAGCATTCAAGGTGGACAGTCAACCACAAAACACAGAAACAAACACGCAAACAGACAAACAAGAAGGCAAAAGTAATAATAAAAGCAAACTACATCACAAACACAAAAGGGTTGACAATAGGGCTACCGCCTTGGAACGGTCAGTGGCAAAGTAGGCCACTGGGGGTTTAAACCGGTTATAGGGTGCACCAAACCTCACACTTACCCTACTGTCATCCCATTAAAACAGGACAGTGTAAATAAAGAAATCCCCGCCATGATCTAATCTCTAACCAACAAGGCATCTTCAATAGGCAATATAAGTAAAACACAAATACGCTCGTGTAAATATAATACAAAAGGCAATAGCCTAGAAAGCCACAATGAAGGTACTCAATGACTTGGCAGAAGCCAGAGCAACAAAAGAATAAACCATTAAGGGCACGACAAGAAAGATCATAGACAAACATCAAACGCCACCGTCCCAATGGGCTTTAGGTAGGCGTCATCATAGGGTCCACAGCATGAAAGTGATCATGACCAAGAATATTACGAAGTTTATAAATCACATCACCATAGAAGTCAGTATGTGATAGTCCTTGTCACAGAAGAGTCCTCAAATTACTTTTATATTTAGAAAGAAGATCAGGGTTACGATAATAAAATTTTGCAAAGGTTTTACGAAGTTTATGGTAACGGTAACGCTGATTGGGTAGCTTTTTCGTAGTACAAGCTCTTGAAAAACGAATAGATTGAGACACATACACCCCATAAAAAGTTGCTCGGGGAACATCCCCATCCAAGTGGGGGTAATTAACAATGTCAAAATTAAAACCATCTCTTGTCATAGATTTTGCTAATTATTTCACCATTTTCAATCGAGAGATCTAAATCAAGAAAAGAAGCGTTATTATCAGATATATTAGCTTTATTAAGCTGAAGTTCTTTAGGATAAATATTATTAACCATAGTTGGAAAGAAAAGGTTGTCAATGTTCAATATGTCATTCAGATACCGAGAGGTGTCATTAAAGGCTTCAATAACATCTGTCTGGGTATCTTGTGAAAGACTCAACATGAAATCTCTTTCATAGCAAAATAAAAGCAAATCTGAGACAAGTGGTGCACAGTTCGTACCCATAGGGATACCAACAATTTGTCTATAAATGAGTGCTTCACAAACTTCATAGCAAGTCCACATAGTATAATTGTCTAAACTGCCGTTAGTAAAAAACGCTTTTATAGTATTACATGCCAAAAATGTAGTATTTTCTCTAGCGAATGTTTTTTGAATAAGAGAAATTAGCTTGTCTTTAATAAGGTGATGTGGTAAGGCTGTATATAGTGTAGAGAAGTCATAAGTGCTTATTGATGAAACTTGACCTTTATTGAAAATTTTATCAAGAACGTCTCCTGATTTTTTTATAGACCAAAATAAATTAATCCCAGAGTTTTAATAAGTTTATCTTCCCATAGTAAATATATGGTATATGGATTTTTTGGACCCCACATCTAATCCCATAGTACAAATAGGAAATATGGCTTTTTTGGACTCCACACCTACTGAATATAGATGTATTGGACTCTAGAAACCAGATGTAGTACAATATGAAAATAATATCGATATTTTGTATTCAAGCAACTGTTTTGAGTACAATAGCGGAAATATGGGATTGGCACATGGGTAAAAAGACAGAAAGAGATTGGTTAGAATTATACAGGTGTGAAATAAACATATTTAATATATAGAAACACATTCCATATATTATGACGAGCAACTTTCTTCGTATACAAAGACCTAACCAAAATCTGAACATTATTAACTGTATAGTGACTTGCCAAAATCTTGTTGTATAGTGTGATGTGAATAGACTGCATTGCTACTTTCTGCAATGAATCCGGTGTGTCGTTTGTTTTATATTTTATATCTTCAACATTCACGATTTGTGAACGTTGGTTTATTTTCCGGCATTTAAGTTAGTAGAACCGATTTCTTTTATATAGAAGATTCTTTTCAATGAACCTTTATCTTGTTTAACACTATTTCGCAGTGTTTACAATTAGAGCTTTTAACATTCGAATACTATTTGCAACATTTAGGAAATACATATTTTGTAATGAATAGCCTACCTGTAATGTATAAACAAGTATTTTTGGACAAGGATTGTCGACAAATTACTAAATCCATACAATAAAAAATATGATTCTGATACAGACATATAATTGTTCGAACATTTGTCTTCATATATTTACTGTACTTAAAGCATAAACGAATTATGAATTGTGTTTGATCCGTTGAACATTTTCTAATGTAATGCATTGAGTTTGCTTTAAATTACTAGAGGCGCTCAAGAATGCAATATTTCTTCCATGTAAAACAGTATTTAAATTTTAAATTATAACACGACATTAAAGTAATACTTAATTCTTTATAAACATATTTTAAATGTTCTTTCAAAAGCAGATATAAATATCGAACAGGATCAAGTCGACAGTTGTTTCATCTTGTCACGTTTCTTCATTCAATACCATTATAATTGCATAATGACACATTAACCGCAAAATGAAGTTCTCCAAAAGTTTCAACGCAACTCTCCAATTGTTTTTATCTCGATGTGTTGTCTGACGAATACCTAACGAATGGCATTCTACACCATATTTGAATAAAGGCTAAGCAATATGTGTGAGTGGACGTCTAATTCTTGCAGACAGACATTGTAGTGTGATATACGTTTCTCTCTAAATGTCATGTTTACCAATTGCCATTAAATCTTAAGAATAAAGTCCTCGTATGTATAATACCATTATAATTGCATAAATACAACTGATAAAAATATAGAACTCAAATATACCCAAATATGTTTACTACATGAATCCATTCAATTAAATATATTCACATGTTTATCTAGTCAGTGTTACTCTTGAATAATATATACACACTTTGATAAATATGTTAATCATGTTAATAGAGTACTATATGTCATTCTGAGAGACTGTTAATTTCAATTTTCTAATTTCCATGTTGTTTTAATCACATTCATTTAACTCAAATATTCAAACAATTATAAAAATGCCAGAACTTCGCAATGCAGAATAGTACAGGAAAAATATATAAAAAATAGTAGACTTGTAATTATTAAAACTGAATGTTTAATTGAATTACTGTAAGAAGTGTAACAGTTTTAATTATTCCTGAGGAATTCTAAGATACCTTATTTTATAAAAGAAACATACATGTATAAACAATTAAGTTTAATAAAACTGGCAAGTGAGAGAACTTTTTATTTTATTTAACAACAAATACGGCTTCAAATTACACGCGATAATAATACCATTACGTGGTCCCGCCTTAATTCCATTAAGCGATGGTAAAGCTTAAATTAGCAGAATTTCATAACGAATATTTTGACAATAAAACATTTTTTACTGAAAAAACGCGATCACCTATTTAAAATGACCTATTAAATATTTTAGTTTTAGTGCAAACTTTTTAAGCCAAAATTAAGGTTTTATTTCATACCCAGCCAACCCCGTTTTCGCTTCTTGGAGAAGGGGTTGGATGGGGTATGAAGGTTTATACTCGGACCACGTAATGACGATTTCTGGTTGGATTTTATTTTAAAGGTTTGATTGTCCCGAAATGTTTTAGACTAGCTCTACGGTCAACCATTTTCACTACGACTCACTATTTAGAATATCTAATCTCGTAATAATTTCGGTAGAATATATATTTTCAAGACACACATGACAGCGCCCATAATTTTCTTCGTATCTTGATGTAAAACATGCCATTTAGTGCATTTCTTTGAATTTATCGTGCAATCCACAGCAAAAACACACGTAGACTTTATCTTTATTCGGATATAGATCTAGAGTCTATATGCGTTTTATGTGGATCCCTGATGATGTGGAGTTTTGTTTGTTCAGTTCACTCGGCAATCTCTCCCAGATGCCATTATGTATGTGTATGCAAGGAACGACAACTCTGGGTAGAGATTGTTCACTCGAACGTCATCTTAAGTGCATATGAAACGCGCGATTTCATTGGTTGAATTTAGTTGATCTTCTCATGAATATTGATTAGATGAAAGGTCGATCTGACGTGACCTCTAAGGCAGTGTTGTCATATCATATAACAGATAGTATCAAAGCATAATTAGGATACGATTTTAATGAGATTGCCATTGCATCTGTATCAAGTCATGCTACCTTAAACAAAACAACACAATTACCAATCAAAATGTCAATTTATAATACACATTTATTTTCATAATATAGAACATGTACATACTGAACATTTTTCTTTTTGATTTTGCAAATATTTTAAACTCAGTTGCAATCAAAACTTTTACCTAACCATTTACGAATTATCAGGAAACGGTACAAGGGGAAGTTCATCTAGTACAACAGTGGCAAATCATGAAAGTGAAACAGATAACAGAAGAGGCCACCCTGGATTATTTTCTTTGTGAACGCTTGCGCTTCATACACTGTCATACACATTCCCATTTATGTGAGATAATATTGTGTCAACTATCCATTTGCTTTGTTATAAATATGTTGTTTTTGAATATATACGATACGACAAAGACCGAGCTAATTATTGCAATCAGGATTTCGTTGCCGGGCAATAAAACTTTATCACATGAGTGAAATAAAGGGTGAAAAATGTCATATCACGGAAATAACCGAATGTTCGTCTCGATTCTTTTACCGGAGAGATACGGAAATTACCGATTAGTTTACGATTTGTCACGCAAATGTTTTTTCGTCTGCGTTTCATTTGTTACTTCCATCCTGTTTTCGCGCCAGATTATTAAAGCGTTTCATTTGTTACTTCCATCCTGTTTTCGCGCCAGATTATTAACTATAGAATCATTGGGTGCATTTTATTGTATATGCCGATCACGTTATCCGGTATACCGAAATGCGCCGTGCTGACTAACCGGGCCATATGGCAAATGCCGAATTGTTGCCCGCGCAACCGCCTGAAGTGAACAGAGCGGAAAACGGGGTATACCGGTACACCGTGGCATAGACCGGCAGCTCGAAATAAGTTCGCCGATTATCCGTGGATGAAATAACCACTTATGACCATTCATGTTCTTGATTAGAAAATTTCAAATTCAAAATGGTGTGTACCACTTACGCGACAGACATGAACAGAATTGAATTGAATGTTGTTTAACGGCTCCAGAGGGAGGGGGATACATAGGAATCCGGGAACCGTGCCCCACTCTTATTATCGAATAAATTCCTATGGTTCTTTAACGTGCTCGGAGGATAGACCGATACACGAGACCGCCCGGTTTACGTCCCCATCCGACCGACAAAACTCAGTGGCACCACGGAGGATTGAACCCGGGGCATGAACAAATCATAATGGACTAGATCTATTAATAACATTACTTTTCTCCCTGAAAAACAGCGTAGTGAGTGAGCTGAAGTTGACGTTACAACAAAGCTTAAGTATATGATAAATAGAATAACAAATGTGTATTTTCATATCACACACTGTTTCACGTTCTCGACTCAGATCAGCCCTAGAGCTAAAGCTCTCGGGCTGATATGGCTTCTCAGGCCTGATATAGGTTGTGATATAAAAATACTCATTTATTATTCTCTATGTAACATAATGTATATACTTTTATTATATGACAACTATGTTCCGTTTCAGGTCTCATTGCAGGTGCGGTGGGTGGAGGTTGTGTTCCAGTCGTTTTGGTAGTCTTGATTATTGTTGCATGCAAACGGTATGGTGACAAAATGTCATAGAAATACGCTTTTACACATCGATATGCATTGAATTTTTTCTATTGTTTAATTACAAATAGCAGGACACTCCAGTTACCTTTAAACTAGATAGAAACAATAGTTCATATATACATGCAATTTATATAAACCGAAGAGTTCGATGTTTGAAAGACGATGTTGATAAATACCTTATAATGCTCATGTAGTAAAACAGATATATTATTGAATAATATATCAATATTGAACATATCGTTATCACCTTTTGTTGTACGAGGGTGCTTCAAAAAGTTCTGTCACTAGGCATATATCCTTTGAACTGGATATAACACTGAGATAAAGTAGTGTATTTATAGTACTACTGGGTTCGTTCTCTTAAATTCCACAACAAAAATGAAAAAGATCCGGTTATTTATACCCCTGAATTACCTCCCCCTACCACACCTTTTGGATACTGGCACCTCTGAAAATGTCCTTGTTACAAAACGTTGTAAAAATTATTTGAATAATTCTATGCTTTTAAATTTTCATGTACGCCATCTGTTGTTATTCACCTATAATCCATGAAAATGATTGTCGAGAATTCGAAAAGGTCTTGCTGTAAACCAGATATGAGTGAATGCATATCCCTTAATTTTAGCGGAAATAACACTGATTTTCTTCATTTTGTTCACGGAAATGTTAAAATATCTTTTAAGTGTCGTAATTATTCTCATAGTATTAATATGTTTCCATATTTTTTTACAAATCCTAGTCCTTCAGTGTTTAAATTTCATATTCTACACATTATTGTAGAATTTTGCAAAATGTTAAGTGAAAATATTGATCATCCAAAAACGCTATTTCAGAAGACTGCCCTTCCATTTAATGTCCATTTATCATTAAATTAATTTTACATGTTAGCTTAAAATTTTAATTTCTAAGACAATGCCTTTTCATCTACCATGCTTAAATTCTAAATCGCGTAATGCACAGATATAACTGGTAATGTATGAGAAATGTCAAATGTCTTCGACAAGTACTTAAAGAGAAACAGGCATTTAAAAAAGTAACAGTTAACATACCTGAAAAAAACTCAGGACGAAAATGCCTCAGTATGTATAAGTGATGTATATTAAATGTTCCATAACTTTCGTCACACAAAAGATACAGCATTCATGTTACCATCAATGGAATGGTATTGAAACTTTCTTTCATTTGGTACCAAACATCAACACTCACAACGAGCACATACTTGTTAAAACGCGTTAGTGACAGAACTTATTGAATGACCCTCGTACATTGCATATGGACTCAGTGGTAATGCATATTCAAATTAAAGAGAGATATAAGCGTATTATATTCTTAATAATGCAAAAAAAAATACTGAATAAAATATTTCTATTTTATCAAGTTTTAACAATTAGTTATTACTAAATTAAAACATTGTTTTAATATCATTACCATTAAAGTGTGTTTGCCAGTTTTCTAAACTATCGTTAAAATAAATATATATAAAAAAATACTCATTACAGAAGGAACCAAAGACAATCTAACACTATAGTGTCCCCACAACTTTCAAGCAAACCCAATGAAGAACCTGATTATGACATGACCGAAAACGCCATGTACAACTGCGATGAGGATTTAACTAGCAAGTTTTCTTCGAAAACACCTACTTTACATGATGCACAGGATGATGTTACATATGCTATTGTTTCAAAGACAAACGACATTGAAAACGTGTATGATGTTACAAAAGGTAGTCTGGCAAATTCTCCTCGCAACACCGGAAACTTGTATAACACACTGCATCAATGTTCGTCGCATATTAACAAAACCGATGAAGATGTTCAAAACCAGTACGATTATACTAACAATGCTAAAGCGATGTCAAGACAACAAACTGACAACGTTTATGACAAAACGACCAATTAATGTGTCGCTTTAAAATTATATGTTATTTATTATATTATAAAGCTGTGATTATTTTAAGTAATGTATATATGTATCTTTAGCCTGAACTTAAACAAAATGATGATCTGAACCCCAATGTTCCCTAACATCAGTGTAATTGTTCGTCCGTCTTTCAACCATTATTACGTACTATGTTATAGCATATTTCATATAACCATGTACATGGTGAGGGTTTGTTTTCCACAAACATTTTAAAGCTAAAGGGGTGGATAATATACAATATTTTACTATATTTGAATTGGCTACATGGGTAGAAATAGTCTTTCAGAGACATGGTGACATCAAACCAAAACTTCATTTCAAATATCTGACCTAACTTTTCAAATATCTGACCTAACTGATCAGATATTTGAAATGCAGTTTCAGGTCCTAGTTTCAGGTCTTAGGTTTGGTTTGATGTCACCATGTCTCTGTAAGATCCAATTGATGTCACCATGTCTCTCTCTAGTAACATCCAACTGACAATGACAACTTATCCATTGTCCATTATAACTTGCAGAGCTTCTTTAATAAAAAATGCATGATATATGCAAAGCTTTCTCAGATTGATTTTATGGCAGTACGTCTAAAAAAGACTTGTCAACCCTTTTGTGTTTGTGATGTCGCTTGCATTTAATATTACTTTTGCCTTCTTGTTTGTCTGTTTGCGTGTTTGTTTCTGTGTTTTGTGGTTGACTGTCCACCTTGAATGCTACTTTCCCTGTCCGATCTTTTTATATTTCTTTATACTATTTACAATAATTGTAATATACCGTTCCGTCAAGTTAGGTCAGGTGATGCACACGGTAGCATCTTAGTTTACGTAAGTGATACATTAAATTCAGTAAGAAGAAACGATCTTGTAGCCGCCGGTGGCGAGAGCATATGGCTTGCAATACATATACCTAACAAGAAACTACTCTTTGGTGCCTTTTATGGGCCACCCAATTCCTCAGTAACTGTCTTAAGCAAAATTGAAGATTCTGTTGCTTGGCTCTTGCTAAGAAAATATATGACATAATTGTAATAGGCTATTTCAATATTGAGATACTTAAACGGCAAACATGCCAGGAAATTATAAGCATATCTCAACAATTTAATATTACACAATAGATTACTGAACCTAAACATTTCACTAAAAACTATTGATCTATTACTTGTCTCTAAACCTGAGAATGTAACAGCATGGGCATGCGGTGAACACTTTCTTGAGCAAAACCAATTTTTCGTATACCAAATTTTATAAAACCATCATCCAAATATTATAAACGCACGATATGGAAATACAATCAAGGCAACTGTGAGGAACTTTGACAAAATGCGCAAAATATAATTGGAGTTTACTTGAAAAAGCTTCAGCCAAACTTATAGAAATTACTGAACTTTCGATACCTCACAAACTAGTAAATATACGAAGATCAGATCTTTCTTGGGTAAACTCAAATATTAGGAAGCTTATGCGAAAACGTAAACATGCTTACGATTAAGCAACACAAACTTAGGAATGAAACTTTAGCAGAAATACGCAAAGCTAAAATATACCAAATTGACAACCTTTCTAGCCAGCTTCACTCAAATACTCTGTCTATTTCGGAATGTTGGAAAACACTGAACAGGTTTGTAAAGCCTAACACAACATCTTCTAGCATCCCATCACTCAAAATAATGGAAACAAACATAACGAGGGATTCGAAAAGGCAACCATATTGAATAACTATTGTACATCGCATTACTGTATTGATGATAACAACAAAGACTTGCCAGATGTTAACATCGACCCACGACGACCGGAACGAAGAAACATACATATTACTTCACTTGAACTAAAGTCTACATTACACATTTTAAAACTTGGAAAGGCATCGGTTTCCGACATGATTAATAATATGATTACCAAAGAATTATCATCAGAAGTATTAGTACCACTTTCAAAATTGTTTAATCAGTCTCTTCAACAAGGCGAAGTTCCATCTAAGTGGAAGCTGGCTCATGTCTGTGCAATATTTAACACTAATGACCCCTTTAAAGGATCAAACTACCGTCCTATTTCTCTACAATCAACCATGGTCATGGAAAGGATATGCATAAACACATATTTAACATTTTATCACGAAAAACAATATTATAATCATGTTTTGTACCAAATAATTCCAAAGTAAACCGACTATTCGACATCTATAATACATTCTGCCAAGCCCTAAACGAAGGCAAAGAAGTACGTGCCGTGTTCTGTGATATATCAGTAACCCTTTGACAGGGTCTGGCACTGAAGTCTCTTATGACAACTCGGTGCCGTTGGAATAACAGGTCCCTCCTAGCTTGGATATCTAATTATCTTGATAATCGCAAGCAACGTGTACTAATTTCAGGGTTTATCACAGTTATAACCTCGATTAAAGCACCCCACGGGTATAATTAGGACCACTTTTACTTTTAGATTATATTAACGATATTGTTGTAAACATAAATTTCACTATTAGCATATTTGCAGAAGATACTAGCCTGTTAATAATTGTCGATAATCCTACAAATGTAGCAAACACTATGAACAATGACTTGGAAATTATACATGAAAGGGCCCAAAAATGCCTTGTAACTTTCAACCGTTTAAAAACTGAATCTGTTTTAAACTAAAAAAAAACACATGTGGAGGCTGAAAATCATAAACACTTGGGCCTTATATGTTCATGAAATGGGACTTGGCATGAACATTTTATATACATTAAATAAAAGGCTTAGACAAGACTTAATAGTATGCGCAAATTAAAATTTCGATTAGATTGCAGAACACTAGAGGTAATATATACAACTTTCATTATACATATCTTAGAAAACCCAGACATTGTCTGTGATAATTGTACACAGTACGAACCGACGCCTCACGAATAGCTACAGGATGTACACAATTAGTTTCAATTGCAACTCTGTATATTGAAAATGGGTGAGGCATTTAGTATCAAGACACTGATAAGAAACATAACCTTTTACTGTTTTATAAAATGGCTCATGACCTAGCACCTATTCCAATGAAGGCTCTAGTCCCTCGTAATATAAATGAAACTGCGACTTTACAGCCTCCGCAACTCAAACAATATTCGTTTCATGGCTCGTAAAACACAACTCTTTTACAACTCCTTTCTATCATCAACTATTAGAGACTGGCATGAATTGCCACTAGATATGATAAATTCTTCGTCTCTTCAAGTAATTTCTATACACGCAACAGGCTTTCCCAGATTCATCATTAGCATTTAAGGACTCTTACTTGAGTGGCTCTTACTTGAGTGGCAAGTCCCGCGTGGTTCCCGGGGGCCCCGTTTTGTCACGGGGCAAAGAATAGGGCCACTGCAGATCCATTTGAAGGGGAGGCAGAGGGGTAGAATCCCCCAAATTCATGTTCATTTTATAATTTTTTGTTCATGTTCATTAAAGGTCTTTATCATGATCCCTGCATTGTTATAGGTGCCATCTCGCTCACATCAAAAGAGCAGTGGCAGAAAAGCAATAAACGTGGCTCCAGCGTAAATGAAGTTTCTACGATAGAATTTGCAGCAACTCTGCAGTTCAGGGTGAGAATGTTCTAGGCCCATTTTCCATATTTTATCTCGATGTACATGGTATATGAGCCTGGCATGTTCATGCCTGTTAGGCGCCATATAATCTTTCATGTGTTGGTGCGCCTTAAAACCCAATTCAATTCAATTCAATTGAGTGGTAAGGAGAAAAAACGTATGCATGTAGTCGTGCGATAGTAACACGCTTATACTCTTCTAAACATCGAACGTACACAGACATACTTAGCACCAAAAAGACTTGCATGGAATAGGGTGTCCGCACAATACGCTGCACATGAATGGATATGTGCAAATAAATACTGAAAGGGTGATCCAGAAACGTGGGCGATTGAATAACGACAATTAACTTGATTAACTAAAAAAAGGTATGTCACAAAACAGGGGACAATACAGCAAGACGACTGAGTAACAGAACACTAAACATAAATGGATAAAACATTACAATTCACTCGACACTTACTAAACCATATCAAAAACTTGGTTTAAAATGCAACTATTCTGAAAAATAAACGTAGACACATAATCACTAAAATTCCCCTTATATGTATATTTATTGAAAAACGAAATTTACAATATCAACATTAAAATGTCCAGGTCGCATTCCAAGTCAGAGTTCAAAGTTGACCCAAATCTCGAACAGGAAATGTATCATTTACACTCATTAAAATTAAAGAAAACTTCTTTGTTCAAAAATGCTTTATTATTGAGAGTCGTCATCTTAAAAATGGTCAAGGTCAAAGTTTAAATTTCAAAACAAAATCCCGGTTGGGAAGTTTGCTGTCTATGACTCTTTCCTGTTGAACATATGTTAGCTTCTTTCTTTTTCTTTTTTAGTACACTAACTGTTTCTTCCCATTTCAATAAACGTAATTACTTGTTTATTCCAATGTTTAAATACAAGAGGTGTTCAACTTATAACGTAAAACGTTTGTTTAAGATTAAATTTTTCAGCGGCAGTGACTATCATACAAAAGTACTTGATTTAATTAAGTGAAGCTGTCATTTTGAACGTCTGCATTTACAAATATATCCAATGTCACACGGTTGGCGTTAAATTGCATTTTGAACGAGTGGCACGCTATTTTCAAATTTTAAACCTATATAATTTTATTGTCGCAGGGTTTTGCCTTAAACCAAATAATTGAACTAAATATATATACACTCCTTCAGAAATGCTCAGGAAAGTTACTCAGCCAGGTTGTGTTATTAAAGAGTCATTTAATGTTACATACTCAACAGGGTCCATTTGTTAAGTACTTGTTAATAAACACAGCACTGAACAGAAATATCAGGTTGCACTGTTGTCAGGGAGAGTGATAAGACAACAACAGATGGGAAGTTTGTGGTTTGTAAAACTGCATGTATAAAGACCAGTCACAATGCCGATATTAATTTATGAAATGTCATTGATAAAACGCATAACATATTAATTAATATTTTTAATTAATTATGAATACAAAATAGAGCTACTTCCTATAACAAACTTAATCAATGGTTTCAATGAACCTCATTTATACTATTTATGTTTTGACTTTATATGCAGTCAGTAGTTTTGATTTACAAAACTTGCAGTCAGTTTTGATTTACAAACTGTATTAGATATATGACACATAAATTTAAATACAAACATTTCTTATTGTTCTATTTTTTAGATAACGATAGTAAAACTTACTTGTCCTACTCAGATTCAACTATCTAAACATTTTAGAAAAAATGATTTTCCTACTTATAGAGTTATATAAGAACACAAATAAAACACAAGACAATAGTCATTCAAAACAAGAAAAGTCTAATAGCCCATGTATAATTAAAAGAAGGTGTACCGTATCCCTCCGTGTATAAGACATACATTTTTGTGTCTCCTGCGTAGCATGGCAGACACTTAGGGATCACTTTGTCCGTCGCCCGTCGTCTGTCGTCGTCCGTCACACTTTAACATGCAACCTAAATTTGGCCATAACTTGAACAGTACATGTATTTGACATATGTTCATGAAACCTCACACACATATTCATCTTATCAAACACCATATTGCTACCCATTACCAATAACGCTGACTTTCATTTTGAGTTATGCCCCATTTTCATAAAGTTTTAACCTGCAACCTAACCTAGCTCATAAATTGGCAACATATTGACCTATGTTGATGAAACTGTATACAGGTTTTCCTTATCAATTATCCAATGCAGATTTATGCCCCTTTTCATACATTTTAACGCTTTAAAAAAAACTGCTCCATATTTCATGAACTATTGTAACCCCTGTCTTTAAACTCTATAGCTAGATTGTACTTGCTGAAATAAGCACATGGCGACACAAGTGCTCCGTGAAACATCCTTCTAGGTTTTACCTAAAATAGTGTGAACCCCAATAAATATGGGGAAAACTCTTTACAAAATAGTTTTGAACAAATAATAGTAGAAACTGGTTAACAGTATGCAACGTATGAAATAACATCCAATTTATTTTGCTTTTGCAGGATCTATCATTTGAATGACCCTGTATTTTGTAAGTTTGACCACAATGACCAGCACTACAGTACTGATAGTAGAGCAATAAACTGGTACCATGTCGAGAAATAAATAATGGTCAGGCTTAAGCTATCAGTTAACTGTTATAATAATTAGACCTCATGTTGAGCACAGAAAAGAGAAAATGCATTGTATTCTGGGCATATCTGTAGATGCTTTTAAAAAAAACTGGGTTAGCAATGAAATATGACCGTATGTTTCATTTTAAGACAAAAATATAAATGTTGAATTAAAGGAGCGAATTTTACAACAATATTAAGAAATTGACAGATAATTGACATTTTGCTCGTATTTGACGCGATGATTTATAAAGCATTCATAAATTTACCAAATTAAGCATTTTATACATATTGTGCAAGACTAAAAGATGAGTTATTGTTGCTGCATATCATAAACCAGATCTTTGGTCAAAATGTATGCGATTTTTCATCATTATTTGCAATGGGTGTGTTTTTCCCCCAAATCTTAAAGTACCTACCCCGCCAACAATAGCCAACTTTTACAACATGTTTACACCATTTCTAAACCTACTGACAACGAGGTATATATATAACTTATAAATTTGAAAATCTAAACGCTATAGACAATATAAACGGCTTTAGCCAGCCTGGCCAAACCACACAACTAGAGCGTCTAATTAAGAGTTACCAACTCATAAATTAATTCATTTCAATAATCGCATATTCAATCGCGGATATTTTAGCAACTCATGAAAAAATCTATACTTTTAATAGGCACATAGGCATTATTATATGACCTAAACATCTGGGTGAAGTTTTGTTAAAAAAAATTTTAGTGCACATTTTGCCGTTATTTGGCGGGTTAGTTTCTTTAAGTTATATATTTTTTCTTTTTTTTGTTCTAGCATCTATTTATCTATCTTCCATTTAGTCAAATCCCTGCTGGGGACCTAGACTTTCGCGCGTCACCGAATAAAATGTTAGTAAGAGTATAAAAGAATACAGTGAGATAATGTACAGCTAATAGCCAGGATGAACTGTGGCAAAAGTAGTGCCACTATGCTAGAGGGCAGTGAATTTCAGTGGACAACAGTCCGCAGGAAGAAGGATTTTTTTCCCTTGGAAGCAGCAAACACAAACAATAGGGAAAAGTAGCAGACTCGGTTGTTTTGAGTCTGTTCATGAGAAGTGATATATGATGCAACACCTCTCACGCCCCCTCATACCGGCTTAAGCGGTATTCTACTTTAACGTCACAAAAAGCCCCAATAACACTACTTGCTTGCTTGCTAAGTACTTACTTACTGCTTGCGTGCGTGCGAGCGTGCGTTCGTGCGTGCACGCTCGCTCACTCGCTTACTTTCATATCAAACACTTTACTAAAATAAGTGCAGAACAACATTGTTTCCCACTAATGGTATCTCCATCTTGTGCGGAAACCACATATATTCGCCTGGTTGCCCAGGTAAACATTAACACAACTATTAAGATGTAATATAATAGTTTAATAAAACAGTGTTTTATTCAAACAACTAACTCTCAGTGCAACCGCCATTGAGAGAGTATAATAACTACTATTTTACCTTTGTAGATGAAATTGAAAAATATCAATTTACGACTATTCGTTAAATATGTAAATAATACCCGGAGATAAAAGCTGGTATGTCTCGTTTTAAATTGAAAAGACTGACCCTAATTATGCGACCTACTAAGCGGTCAAATTATTATGTATTTTTGCATTTAAAAATAACATGGTGCAGACAGAGATCTTATTACGTCTCTGGAGGATGACACCGCTAAAATATCCACAAAAGCAAACACTTGTCAAAACGAGATTATATCATATTGGAATTTGTACTTTAAATGACAAATTACTGTTATTTAAGTGGCCATATACCATTTATTGTATAACATTCTGCCAGTGCAATTTATAACAAACAACTTGGCAACTTGGCTATCACTTCCTCTTTCTTCAAAAAATTTCATAGAACGAAATGTTCAGTGATTTATACGGTACAGACAATTAATTGTATCGGTATTCGCAACATAAACCCATTCAACCTCTCCTGTTATTGAAAACAGTGTTCTGGGCTTTTTTATGTTAATGTTTTCAGAACACGGAGACTTCAACGGTTTCAGTCTGGTTCTTCCGTCTAGGCTTCAACAGGGTTTACAGCAATCCACATTCGGGATTTCCGCATGGTGGCGGCAGTTTATCGCGGTCACAGCACTGACTTAATGTGAAGTTAATAAAACATTTGACGTTTTCAATACAAGACATTTCAATTAGGTACATTTGTCTTTGTGAACTGCTGTAGCCATGGTTCATAAAGGGCTTTGAGGGCTGGCGTGGCGCAGTCTGTAGCGCTGCGGATTTTTAACCGGAGGCCCCGGGTTCAATCCTCCGTGGTGCCACTGAGTTCCGTCGGTGTGTTCTTGGTCAAGACACTATCCCTTAGCCTCGTCCGTCGGATGGGGACGTAAACCGGGCGTACCCGTATATCGGTCTATCCTCCGAGCACGTTAAAGAACCATAGGAATCTATTCGATAATAAGAGTAGGGCAAGTTTCCTATGTATCCTTCTCCTCTCTCTGGGGCGGCTCTAAATAACCTATACTGTGTTGATGAGCCGTTAAACAACATTCAATTCAATTCATAAAGGGAAGTTTTTCGCAGTCACATTAATGACTTATTGTGTAGTTAATAAGAATTTTGACATTTTCAATGCAAGAACTTTAAATAAGGTACATTTGTCTTTGTGAACTGTTGTACCCAGGGTTCATAACGTACATCTATATGTTTTAATTAACTAAATATGTTATCTTACTTCTATTTTGTTGAATCCGTGGCCAGTATATTCCCAAACATTAACTGTAAACATCGCCTTGTATTGTTCTAAATCAATCTTTAATAACATACATTTTATTTACTTCCCAAAATAATTCATGTGTACTATTTGGAAAGTATATTAGGATTAAACATTTTGAGAATTTAAAGTTGAAGATTAGATAATACCAACGTGTAAGACAAACAAGTGGAGACGAATAGTCATACTGTGAAGTGACTCTACAGTTATGTGAGTGAGAAGGTTTTATTTGTACTTTGTGCATTCAATATATCTTTGCACACATGGATGTGCTGTCCTTATGGTGTCCGATGACCTTTTTGTTTGTTGGTGCACCGTAAAACATTATTTATACAAGCACACGCACGGGAAAGCACTCCCTCACACACTTTTATTTATATATCAAATTCTTGAAAACGCATTTATAAAAACCGTTTACTTTCAATGTAAATGGTAACGTCAGTATTCGCCCATATCTCACGTGTTGTAAAGTCATAGTGGGTATGTAATGTACTTGGAACTACTATTTTGCATACTTGTCCGGGATTAGTGTAACCCACAGTTATATACATTACGTCACAGGAAGTTTGTCACGTGATAAAAACAAATCGTAGTAATTTGGGTTTTATTGTTGAAAATTCTCACAATGTTATTCAATTACATGTTTTTGATGAAAATAAAATGTTGAAACCTTTTTTGTTCTAATTATTCATGATTTATTAAAATGCGTATCAATAAAAAGGCTTGTAACCATTGTACGTACAATGACAGTTGACGTTTATTAGTACAATGACTATGACAATTTGCATGTGAGAGCCATTGGTTCCAAAGTAAGAGTCTAGAAGTATTGCTACTTGCTTCAAAACATTCTTTTACAATGCACCGTCTTAAAATAAAATAAGAAATGAGAGAAATTGTCCTATAGAAACCATTGCACCAAAACGCAATGGCACCACAGAACCGCACTGGACCATGAACAAAGAGCAAATTAAATATACAATGAAAATGACAACACAAACACAAAGAGTGATGAAGACATGGCTACCGACTTGGAACGGTCAGCAGGCAATATGGCCAACTGGTTAAATTAAATCGATTTAAGTGTACATAACCTCCATATTATCCTGTCTTCAGTGCTCAAATTGACTAAACAGTATAAATAAAAGTACATTCCATCAAATTAAATCTCTTACAACAAAGTCCACATCCAGATAAATCAGGAAACTATAAACTATATACGTAAAATTATATATATATAATTACGGTAGTGACTGACTGTAGAGAGGTAAATCACCCAGCACGAAGTATGAAGTGAGTTGTAATACTAAAGGGTTTAAATCTACCATAAATATAGACATTTCTGTCCATATTTATAGACATGGCTTGACTCTGCTGTCTAGTTTTATAGACATTGTATACGTTCAATACAGTACAATAATAAGAAATTTTAGGCATGTTTATTGTTGAGTACTATATGTACTATGAGCTTTCAGGGTCTTAAGTCGGACTGGGCTCGATGGGCATGGGTTTGGGCTCCGAGCTTGGACTTCCGAGTTTGACGTGTTTCAGATAATGCAAGTTATTTAGTCTGTTAAAATGCTAGCTATTAGCATGTTAATATTTTATCTGCCCAACAACCAATTAACATTCAGTACGTTTGCGAACCTGCTGGGCTCTCATCTCAGATGGGCTCTCAGCTAGATACAGACCTTTTTAATAGACATTGCTTGTCTATATTAAAGAGACATGGCTTGACTGTGCTGTATATTTTTATAGACACTGTATACGCTCCATACAGTACAAGAATGCGGATTACTTATGATTTTTTAGGCATGTTTATTGTTGAGTACTATATGTTCTACGAATTTTCAGAGTCTTGGGTCGAACTCGGCTCCATGGGCATGGGTGTGGGGCTCCGAGCTTGGACCTTCGTATTCGACGTGTTATTTTAGAGAATGCAAGTTATTTAGTCTGTTAACATGCTAGTAATTAGCATGTAATACTTTATTTGCCCAACAACAAATTAACATTCAGTGCGTTTTGGCACCTGCTGGGCTCTCAGATGGACTCTCAGCTGGATACAGACCTTTTTGCTGTCCATTTGTATAGACATTATATACTGTAGAATACAATACAATAATGCGCATTACTTATGAACTTGTAGACCGCCACAGTCGGATTAAATCCTTAACGTGCTGAATGAATAAATGAATAAATAAATGAATGAATACGGCCGTCTCTCTGTCTATCCAGGGTCTCTAGTATACCGGACCCTGGTATATCTTCGAACAAGTTACATCTGCTAGATGAATGAATAAATGAATGAAATAATGAATGAATGAATGAATGAATGAATACGGCCGTCTCTCTATCTATCCAGGGTCTCTATTATACCGGACCCTGGTATATCTTTCAACAACTTACATCTGCTAGATGAATGAATAAATGAATGAAATAATGAATGAATGAAATAATGAATGAATGAATGAATGAATACGGCCGTCTCTCTATCTATCCAGGGTCTCTATTATACCGGACCCTGGTATATCTTTCAACAAGTTACATCTGCTAAATGAATGAATAAATGATTGAAATAATGAATGAATGAATGAATGAATGAATGAATGAATACGGCCGTCTCTCTATCTATCCAGGGTCTCTATTATGCCGGACCCTGGTATATCTTTCAACAAGTTACATCTGATAGATGAATGAATAAATGAATGAAATAATGAATGAATGAATGAATGAATACGGCCGTCTCTCTATCTATCCAGGGTCTCTATTATACCGGACCCTGGTATATCTTTCAACAAGTTACATCTGCTAGATGAATGAATAAATGAATGAAATAATGAAATAATGAATGAATGAATGAATGAATGAATGAATGAATACGGCCGTCATTCTATCTATCCAGGGTCTCTATTATACCGGACCCTGGTATATCTTTCAACAAGTTACATCTGCTAGATGAATGAATAAATGAATGAAATAATGAATGAATGAATGAAATAATGAATGAATGAATGAATGAATGAATGAATACGGCCGTCTCTCTATCTATCCAGGGTCTCTAGTATACCGGACCCTGGTATATCTTTCAACAAGTTACATCTGCTAGATGAATGAATAAATGAATGAAATAATGAAATAATGAATGAATGAATAAATGAATGAATGAATGAATGAATGAATGAATGAATGAATAAATGAATACGGCCGTCTCTCTATCTATCCAGGGTCTCTATTATACCGGACCCTGGTATATCTTTCAACAAGTTACATCTGCTAGATGAATGAATAAATGAATGAAATAATGAATGAATGAATGAATGAATGAATGAATGAATGAATGAATGAATGAATGAATGAATGAATGAATGAATGAATGAATGAGTGAATGAATGAATACGGCCGTCTCTCTATCTATCCAGGGTCTCTATTATACCGGACACTGGTATATCTTTCAACAAGTTCCATCTGCTAGATGAATGATTAAATGAATGAAATAATGAATGAATGAATGAATGAATGAATGAACGAACGAACGAACGAACGAACGAACAACGAAGAGATCAGCATCGGTAGATGAAATAACAAGATTTGTCGGAGAACAGCGCAGCTCGACTATTCCATTTTTTCAGAGAATAATAAATTGTATAGCTAGTATATACCATCAGAAAACAAGGCTAAAACAATGTGGGGTGGGGTTGGGGATGGGGCTTGTATAGAAACTCGGGCCGATATAAAATTATGTGAAATTTTATTAGTTTTATCTGTTTTAATCCAAAATTGCTGTCATTTTAAAGAAATTTGTGGTCGAATGGCAACTCGGGGAAAGAGCTGATATCTAGCATTTTTTATTGCGGCCTGATTTCACTTTTTATATTGATATTTCATCTGTGTATCTGAATTTAATCTAAATTGTTTTATATGTCAAAGATTGCGTTCTAATTAAAATATTAATTTCAAAATAATTGAAGTTAAAATGAAACCAATTCCACTCCCCATGTCCTCTATGAGACATAAACCATAAACCATGAGACATGCCCATAAACCAATGGGAGGACAGGGTGGTGCACATCCAACATTCAACATAGCTATATGTGTAAAATAAATAACAAAACATTTCGAGGTAAGGGGTAGTGGGGTGGGGATGGCTGGAGGGCAACATAGCTATATATGTAAGAACTGACCAAAACAACACAGAAATATGTAACAAATAGAGTTTCGATGGGATGGGATGTGATGGGGTGTGGTGGGGGAAATATAGCTATATATGTGTAAGAATTGAACAAAACAACATAGAAAAATGTAAAAATAATAAATAATAATAATAATATTCCAGTTTCGAGTGAGGCGGGGTGTGTGGGTGGATGGGGAAATATAGCTATATATGTGTAAGAATTGACCAAAACAACACAGAGATATGTAAAAAAAAAAATATATAAATATTCCAGTTTCGAGTTGGGGTGAGGGGGTGGGAAAGGGGAGGCAGGGGGGTGAGAGGGCAACATATATGTTTACAAATTGACTAAAACAACACAGAAATGTGTAAAAAAAAAGTGTTGAGGTGGGGAGAGGGGTGGGGCGGAGGTTGGAGGAGGCTATAAGAAATCCCAAACCAAAATTATAGATATATACATGGGGGTGGGGGGAGGGCAACATATATGTGTAAGGAGCTATGTAAGAATTGACCAAAACTACACAAGAAATATGTAAAACAATAAAAACAAAATAAAAATATTCCAGTTTCGGGTGGGGGTGGGGGAGGCAGGAGGAGAGGGGGCAACATGTGTAAGAATTGACAAAAGCAAAAGAAATATGTAAACAAAATAAAATAAGAATTGACAAAAGCAAAAGAAATATGTAGACAAAATGACTTTCGAGTGAGTGGGGCAGAGGCAGGGGGGAGGGGGCAACATATATATATATGTGTAAGAAGCTATGAGTAAGATGACTAAAACAACAGAGAAAGGTAAAAAAATAAAAAGAGTTTCAAGTGGGGGTGTAAGTGAGAGGCGGGAGGGGGTGGTGGGCAACATATATGTGTAAGAAATGACTAAAATAACACAGAAATATGTAAAAAAAAAGTATGGAGGTGGGGGTGTGGGTGTGGATGCAGGGATTGGAGGAGGGAGCCCATGCCCCAATATGGTTGAAGTATGAATAAGATGCATAATACTATAAGAAATGCCAAACCAAAATTATAGATATATATATGGGGGTGGGGGGCTGTGGTGGGGGTGAGGGCAACATGTATGTGTAAGAAGCTATGTACGAATTGACCAAAACAAAACAGAAATTTGTAATATATATATATATATATTCCAGTTTCGAGTGTGTGTATGGGGGGGGGGGGGTGAGTGGGGGGAGTGGGGGGCAGCATAGCTATTTCAAGAATTTACCAAAACATCACATAAATATGTAAAAAAAAAAAAAAAAAATATTGAGTTTCGAGCGGGGGCATGGGTGGGGGGTTGGGGAGGAGGAGGCAGCAATATGTGTAAGAAGCTATGTAAGAATTGACCAAAACTCACAAGAAATATGTAAAAAAAAAGAAAGGTATTCCAGTTTCGAGTCGGGGCGTGGGGTGATGGGGAAGGAGGGGGCATAAGAAGGTATGTAAGAATTGACCAAAACAACACAAGAAATATGTAAAAATAAATTTAAAAAAAAAATAATCCAGTTTTGAGTGGGGTTGGGGGAGGGAGGGGAGGCGGAGGGCATCATGTGTAAGAATTGACAAAAGCAACACAGAAATATCTAAAAAAAAATGAGTTTTGAGTGGGGGGTATGGGGAGAGGCGGTGGAGGTGGCAACATATATATGTGTGTAAGAAGCTATGTGTAAGCATTTACTAAAACAACACAGAAATGTGTAAAAAAAAGTTTCATGTGTGTTTATGTGGGGTAAGAGACGGGGGTATTGGAGGTGGGCAACATATATGTGTAAGAATTGACTAAAACAACACAGAAATATGTAAAAAAAAAAAAAAAAGGTGTGGGTGGAGGGAGTGGGGGCGGAGGGTGGAGGAAGGAGCCCATGCCCCAATATGGGTGAAGTATGAATAAGATGCATAATGCTATAAGAAATCCCAAACCAAAATTATAGATATATACATGCTTACATGCAAACCTAGATCTGCCTTTATTGCACATTTTGTGGTCCATCACAATTTGGGTTCCGTGGAAGCCCAGAATTTGCAGAAGACAAAATTACTTACCCACCCCTTTACAACATACTATAAGGAAACCGATTCCCAAATTTAGTTCAGCTAGGACAAGAAATGTAAGAGATATAGACCTGTAAACACAGCTTACACACACAATTTGATGTGAAACAGACACATTGTAAGTGCTATCAGAATTTTGGTTCCATAGGAGCCCATGGGTTACAGGAACCAAAATTGCTTATGCAGCCCTTAAGATAATGCTATAAGGAAGCCCATGGCCAAATTTGGTTGTGCTTGGATAATAAATGTAAGAGATAACGACTTGTTAACACAGCTTACACGCAAACCTTGATGTTGGACGCCGACGCCGGTGTGATTACATAAGCTCTCTTATTCTTCGAATAGTCGAGTTAATAAAACTAAAAAATGAAATAAATGTTAAGTCAATAATGGACGTATAAAAAGTTATAAAGACAAATTGCATAATATTATTTAAACATGATATTGATAGTTGAAATGGTTTTGCATTTTTGCGATAAAATAATTATAATATTATGCCGACTCAAATAAAACTTTTGTATCTTGCATTTTGTAATATATTTAGGTAAACACCGCTATTTTTATGTTCTTATACAATATTATTATTTAGTACTGCATACTAAATATGTACTACATGTATATGTTACCGTTCACATTTTGAAATTTATGGTTGCAAGCAGGAATGTAAAATACTTAATTATTGACTCGCCCCGATTCATTTTTTTAGAAAGTATGTCAACCTGTTAATTCATTTTCAAAAACAAACCATTCTTAAAGGCACTTATTCATAACGTGTTTTAATGCTGTCTTTTATCACATAACGTCCCTTGTTAGCAGTGTCGAATACTCATTTAATATTCTATTGTATGACACACGTGTAGTAATACAACCTGGAACGATTTTGATTGATTGAGGTAATCTTCAGAACTAATTGTTTAATTAAATATATGAATGCATGTCTTAAATATGTCGATATTAAATAATCCTTATCTGATGTCTTTTCTGGGCTTTTGACCAATGATCACTTAGCCCGGTAAGCACAACTATAGTGGTTTATGCGACCATTGTAACCCAGATCACCCTGTGAGTAACTGTTCTCAGCTCGTCACTAGCGATTGAAATTTTAGGAGCTGTCAGTCACAGAGACATAGGTAATATATATATATTTAAAATAGAGTTCTCAATATAATCCTTTCTAATGTTTTATCCAGTTGAAATTAAAAATAATATTCAGTTGCGACTGGAAAGAATCCACGAAACATATCTTTACCGTTGCAACTTTATTCAGGATATACTACCTTTAACAAATAGATACACATCATAATAAAAACACATATGTCATTTATGCATACACAAACATTGTCATACTATTGGTCGGGCATGTCTATTAATATATTCTTTGCAATAAAAGTAGTTATGAAACTCAACAGGAAATGAGGCAGACTTAATAGGCAAAATAAGGATAGCACACTGATGACCATGTTTATGAATATAAAAAAAGAACAACAAAAGCCTAGAAAGCCACAAAGCAAATATTCATTAACTTGAGAAACCAATAAAAGCATAACAAAAACAGATTGGAGACACACATTAAACGTTACCCTCCTTTCAGGATTTAGGTACACGTCATCAGAGCGTTCACAATCTGTCCGGTCATCGCACAATCAAAGACGAAAGCATAGTGGCGAATTTTAGATGGACCAAACGCTAAACAGGCAGTGTGTTGCAAAATGATATTGTCATAGTCTATGTTGATAACTTTTTAACACGTTTAATAAATATTGCATGAAAGTGAAAATCTCAAGGATCTTAAGAAGTTTGCAAATCACGTCACCATAGACGTCAGATTGTCATCAACTTATTTGAAGACTCCTATCTGTGATATGATATACTAAATATGGAAGGGATGCTATATATGATTGGTATAACGCACTACAAGGCAAACCTTTTTGAAATTCTATCTTAGAAAGTGGTAAACCAATTGCAATTATAACTATTAGGTTTTTATTAAGAATCAACAGAGAGCGTTACAACAGAAAACACAACCAGTACAAGTACGACAACTGCCAATAGAGCCAGAACAAATACGACAACTGCCAGTGGAGCCAGAACAAGTACGACAACTGTCAGTGGAGACACAATGAGCAAAGATAAACTAGCCCATGACGACGATCCGAACTCCGATGTTAATAATGCTGTTAATGATTATATGCAATGTATGCATGTTTAAAGAAACTAACCCGCCAATTAACGGCAAAATTATAATAACAAAACCTTTTATCAATACTCTGTCCAGGTGTTCAGGTCATATAATAATGTATATGTGCCGATACAAAAAGGTTTCTATACGAGTTCTTAAACTACAAATAATTGAATATGCGTAACATGAATTATGAGTTGGTAACTCTTAATTCGACGCTAAAGTTTTGGGGTATAGCTGGGCCGGTTAAAGCCGTTTACATTGTGTCTACAGATTTTGGACTCTCAAAATATGCAAGTTATATATATACCTCGTAGTCAGTAGGTTAAGAAACACATTTTACAACATATGTACGGGATAACCACTTTAATTCATGAGTTTATGCACTACTTTTGAACTTGCTTAACCATGATGACATTGTGGAGTATTATTTAAATACATGTACCACCATTGCTCGTAGATTGTCGATACGTTTAAAACAATGACGTTAGTTAGTTTCTGTATTACATTCCTGGTTTATATTCTGTGTGAAGGCATACGGTGTTCATATTGTCATACAATTTTTTCCAGGTGTCATTGTAGCGGTGGGTTGAGCGGTGGGTGGTGCTTTTGTAGCTGTGAGTTGGGTAGTCCTTATTACAATTGTGCACAAACGGTATGATACATCTAACACAATATGTTATGAACACATAACCATAACACAAGTAATACTAAAACTTTAGTATTACGGTTATGGTTTTATAATTGCATTTAAAATAACACTTTCAGTACATTTAAACAGAAATAGAAACAGTCAATTACTTCGAATATTTATTTCAATACAATATATATCAACAGAAGAGTTGTGCTGTTCCAACGCGAATTTAGCTCTAAAGAATCAAGTGTCCCTGAACAAAAGAGAAATCTTGGCATATTGTTATTTAAATTGTTACTGTGCATTATATTCTCAATACACATATAACGTACCTGTGATTCGAACATTGGTTTATGCGTCTTATGCTATGAGTTGGATTTTATAGTCGCACCAACAGCTAAGGTCATATGGCGACTTTTCCAGCTTTCATTGGTGAAGGAAGAGACCCCAGGTGCCCCTTCGGTAGAAGCACCGACGTTCCGCAAGCCAGCTGGATAGCTTCCTCACATAAAGATTTCTAGGTCCATGTGTGTTATAGTGAGCTTCGGGGGTCTTAAAGTAAGATATTATATTGCACCCATGGCTGATCATAACATGTACATGAAAACTAGGTGACCAACATTCATTCACGGCCCCTGTCATTTGTCTCAGAAGTAGCTTAATTACGTTGTTTGTGTAGAGGCCTGGGTTTGACCATTTCCTCTGAAAGTTCATGACTGATGCGCATGAAAGTTAATTAATCCAATTAAGTATATATTTAGTAACAGTATGACAATCACCTTTAGTTAAGTAGAGGTTTGTCTGTTGAAACAATGGAATGACTGGTGCAACTTTGGGAGAATTATATAAATACCCTGTATCAGCATTTTGGAAAGTAAGTTAAATATTTTGTTTACTCCAAAAAGAGGAGATTTGTACGATCGACCCCAAATTTGGCGTCCTAGAACCAGTTTCAGAGGTTAGAGTTCATGGTAGAGGGTACACGTGACAGTTCAAAGGTGGGACATAGTCACGCTATATAAGATACGAGATTGCCTTCATTCGGCAGATCCTTATAGACTGGTGCAGATTCTTATAGACGGGTCAGAGATTCTTACAGATTGATAGATATTAATTCAGGCTCGCACTTTTGAACGTTAGAACTGCTTACGAATTGTAACTTGTACATTTAATCAAAGTTGGATATTTACTCTGGTTTTTAACTGTGTATAGTTTTATTGTGAAATATAATTAGATAGTAGTTTAATAAAATACATATTAAAGACTATTCTTGAGTTAGATATTTTCACGTCGCTATATTACATTAAAACTTCTGGTGCCTGCAACCAGGATCAATCGACCCTATGCTACATATAAAACTTCTGGTGCCTGCAACCAGGATCAATCGACGCTATACTACATATAAAACTTCTGGTGCCGTGACCAGGATTCGACCCAGGCAAGTCGCGGGAACAACACGAAGTACTGACGAAACACAACGCAAACGGACAAAACGGTGAGTGATATTTTTACGTATTCTCTGTACGACCACAAAATTATAAGATAAGGATCTCATTTTAGACCTAACTTCAAAATTTCGTTCGATATAAAATTATTTAATATTATTTTTTGAAAAACAAAAAATAAATAAATAAAAACAAAAAATGTCTAAGCAGATTTAGGACAGGTTTTTAACCATATGGCATATCAGATAACTATGTTGAATGAAAATATGGAAGCACAACATACGAACAATATAGACATTTTAAGTGCCGACGACTCTATTAAAATTAGGGTTATGAGAGATAGACCTAGACGGTCTGAGCACGCTGTAAGAGTAGCAATTGAGGAACAAAACTTGAGGAAACAATTCGCACTAAGAACCATTAATACACTCAAATTTACACATAGACCCGACCGACAAGATGGTCACGAACCCATGCAAAATAACCATTTTAAACCACGCCGCGCTTGTTTCAAGTGTGTTTCAAAGAACCATCTCTCGAAATATTGCAATGCGTCTGATTAAATTCGAGGCGATTATCACAAAAACTGGAAACCTAGGAAGAAAAACGTATAAGACGCTCGAGTCACAATTGTAGGTTAAATGGCTTGAGTGAAAAGAAAAAGAATACCTACATTTAGGATTTCGACAATTTAGTCGTTTAAATTTCATGCATTATAAAAATAAGAAAAGTTAAATTTAGAGCTCACATTGACACGCGCGCTAATTGCTCGCTATTAAATGAAAAAATGTATCAATCATTAAAACATGTACCACATTTAATATTAAGGAAGCTAGGTACTACAAAAAGCAAAAGAAATGTGATAAAACAATTTAATAAAGTTTTGCTTATACATATTACTTGTTTGAAAAACACCAAAAACAAAATGTTTTGGGACATGTTATACACATTGTTTTGATCGATTTACTTATTAACTTATTTTAAAATGAAAAAAGGACTTGTTTGTAAACCACGAAAAATAGCATCCATATTAGCTTAGATAATACAAATAACGGTTATGGTAGAGAGGATAGACTAGTTGAAATTCGTTTAGTCTGAAAAAAAAATGTAGAAAAGGGTAACTGTACCTTTAAAGAGTTCTTGACCATAATTGTTAACATGTCAAACAAGGTTTTGTAATTGACATAGTTATGTTTAATAGACACATTTCTCTGGTAATTATGGTCAAAAGGTCAAAAAGCTGGTAGAAGCACTATCGTACGTATATTAAACTAAAGTAGATTATTTGACCTTAAGTAAGAAGTGGTTACTGTCGGTAATGAGTAGCCAGGGGCGTGTAATTAGTAAACTATTTTCATATACGACAAGTGTGTTTATTTGTCTATGTATTCACAGTACATTGGGTCATCGTAGGACATAACAAAGGTAGTTTAAAATAAACACTCGTAGTGTAGTTAGTTTATGAGGTGTAAGGTAAACATCATGGTTCAATATAATTATTATGTAAGTAGTGTATCGGATAATCAAACTAAAATGGATATGCACTCTAATGAAAGAACAGTAGGCTAAAGGGCGAAAAGCAGCCCAGAGAGTAGTGACAGTGAGTTAAGTAGCAGTAGTTCAGATAGTGCACCGGTGGAGAGGCTAGCACACCGGTACCGTAAGGAAAGGGACGATTCGGATGAGGAAGATTCGATCCCATTGTTTGAGTTAGCCCGTAGGTTACGAGAAAGGAACAATAGGCTAAGGGGCGAGAAGCAGCCCAGGAGAAGTAGTAGTAGCAGAAGTAGTAGCAGTAGTAGTAAAGATAGTGATAATGATAGTGATAGGGTAGATAGTAGGTATTGTAGCCAGGCCAAAGATAAGAATAGTCGTAATGGTGGGGTAGATAGTAGTAGTAGTCGTAGTAGTAGTAGTTGTAGTGGTAGTAGTAGCAGCAGTATGGACGTCGGCGATGATGAGATATTGATGCGGCCTGAGGGTATATCCCCTCTAAGGCGACAATGTAGTTCTGAATGTTTGTGCCAGAACGAGGAGGATATGGAAGTTAGCGTAGCGGGGCTCTAGGGGGAAAGGGTCACCGAGATAGATTAGCTTAGTGTAGGACCGTCAAGGTACGGTCCACCGAGAAATACCTGTCTAGGTATTTATATCGTGTGTTTGCGATATTGATCTTGAATTAATAGTCATCGTATGGCGTATAGATCCTCATTCCAATACACTGGCGACTGAGAAGTCGGGATATACGATATCGTATTGTACTGTGTTTAACGGTATTGCCTGTTTGGTAAGGCACTCGACGGAGTCATGGGCGATAGGTTAGGTTTTAGTTGAGAACTAGTGGAAGAGTACCTTAAGTTAGGTTAGGTGCTGTGTTTTACGGGAAAGTAAAACTAATTGAGCTATCGGGGTAGAAATTATGCTACGTACTGTGTTTAACAGTATTGTTTTGCTAAGTGGTCGAGTTGGGTGGTCGAACACTCGAGTCGACCCATAAACACTCGAACTGAGCTATAGGCGATAGGCTAGTTAAGTTGAGAACTAGCGGAGACGAACCTTAAGATAGGTTAGGAACGGTGTTTTACGGCAAGGTAAAACTAAGGGAGGAATCGAGATATACATCATGTTTTGTATCGTGATTATCGGTACCGTCTGTATTAATTAGGCTCTCGATTGAGTTATAGGGAGATACTAAGTTAGTAGATAACTAGTGGAGTAATGTGTATTATGACTATGGTAGAAAGTAAATTAGGTGACACGGGGATAGATTAGGGGCAGTACAGGTTACGCGATGAAAAATGGCTAATTATTGATGTTAAAATCAATTTAAGTAAGGCCTTTCGCTTTTCTGTAAACAATTGAAGTAATACAACGTAATGCATATGATACGTAATACATATGTTACGCGTGTGACTATGGTTTTAAGTAGCGACAGTATTCATTAGGTTTATAAGGCCATGACTGCACACAGTAATACAGTAATGACATATGACGTAGAATGGACAGACTACTATGTACTAGATATTGACCTAGTGACGGACATTCATTGACGGGACATTTCCTTTATAGTAAATTAAGTGGTGTAGTAAATCCTATTGAAAAGGCCATTACTATAAATATGAGAGCATTTAAGTACTCTTCACTATTTTTCAATATATATATTATTAAGAGTTGATTATATTCTACTTAGGAACTGCTATTCAAGCAGCCAGAAAGTATTGGAGCATTCACTTTTAGATAGTATGTCAGTAATGAACACAACATCATTTGCGGTATCAGAAAACAGGCAAAACAAAATTAATGAGGTATTGGAAATTCTGCGGACGTTAAGTGCAGAATTTGTAAATACTAAAGGTTACTTTAACAGACATATAGGAAACATTGATAAGTTTCTATATTTGTTCACGAAAAGGAGTCTAATCGTAGATGAAATCAAGGCAGTGACTCAAAGTTGCACGTATTATTACCTTCAATTAGAGATCAAATTGAATATACTCACAATAGGTCGTCTAAGTGCGAATATCATTCCAGCAAGTCAACTTCAAGAGGCTCTCTTAGGGATAAGTGCTCAACTCCCTGCAACTCTCTCATTGCCCATTGACCCATACGTAAACTTGTTTGATTACTACAAACACTTGAAATGCACAACTTATTTAGACGGCGAACAGATAATTGTAGTCACCGAAATTATGTTAGTAGAACATACTAGATTGTTTGAATTATATTACTCAAACAGTTTGTTCTTCCCTTACAGTGACGTAAAAACCACTGACTCAAAAGGTATTGTAACATACAATAAGCTAGAAAGTGATTTTCTAGCTATCAATCAGGAAAGAACGCTTTACTTCTTTCTGTCAGAAACAGAGGCAGGTTACTGTAAAGATCCATTGATAAGGTCATGTAGTTTAAAAAGAGGCATCCAAAATACATACCAATCAACTTCTTGTCTAGTAAATCTATTTATTAAAAATATAGAGCGGTCGTCTAAATACTGCGAACTGTATGCATCATCAATGGATTTGCCCAAAGCTATATATGTCGCTAAAACGCCATACTTTTTAATGACCAACGAAGAACTGACCTTTCATATAAACTGCAAAAATAAACCACCAACAACCTTAAAAATTAATCCACCATATGGTTACTTTAATGTAGATCCGGCATGTACCGCCACGTCTGAACGTTTGACACTTGTAGGCTCGTACGAAAACCAATCAAATTATACTGTCACTCCAACACTGGTTTTCTTAAAGGAGCTAGATTTCACGGCTATAAACATTAAACTTAACGTTATAGTAAATTCGTCGGAAAAGGCGATTATAGTACCTAAGAGTTTAAGTGCTCTTGGCGAATTCCCAATATCAGAACTTAAAAGTAAATTAGGTGATATTCAAGAGATTGAAGATATGCCAAATGATGAGAAATACTCAAATTGGGATTATGTAAAACTTGTTTTGGCAATAGTGGGTTTTCTAATATTTCTAATTATTATTAAATACTTAGCCAAACATTATAAAAAACGGTTACTCTCTAAAATTAGAAAATGGTCGTATAGGGGGCGTATGAATGTCATTCCACTGCAGAGTCCAGACCCATGCGAAGAAGACGTACATTGCGATATTCCAGAGATACCTGGCGAAGCGGCGTCATTATCCGAGTCTCAGAGTCGAGCGGACAAACACCTGACTCTGTCAAATGGGAAAAGGGACAAGCCAATGGTTTTGAGACCGCTGTATCGTGGATTTGACGTACAGCAGGGGACTACCGACAACTGAGGTTCTCCTCGAACAAAACAGAGTGGCTCAGAAGCAGTACGTAAATATATGTTCAAGTGTGGTTAATTATATAACCAAGTCCTCTCATTTCTCTCAAAGGTTTGATTGGTGAAGAGATTACGCGTAAACTTAAGATGCTGAAAAGACCTTGGGTGGAGCTCAACGTGACTTAAGGCAGAAGAAAGTTAAGCTAAGAACACACTTGAGACATTTTGTAACCTTGTAAATAGACAATGTATTCAGAGTAATGAACTTGTAGTTTCATTTTATGGAGAAAGGGAAATAACCAGTGCAGACAGCAGACACAATCATACACACCACGGGTGTGCTTAATGGAATTAAAGGCAGTAAGGAGACAACTTCAAGTAATCAAAATTGGATATTACTTGACGAGGCGTATGTGTACCAAATAATACTGGTACACTGGCGAACCAACGTGATGTCATACCAACGTGATGTCATACCAACATGATGTCATACTAACGAGATGTCACACCAACGAGATGTCATACCAACGTGATGTCATACCAACATGATGTCATACCAACGAGATGTCATACCAACATGATGTCACACCAATCAGATGTCATACCTACATGATGTCATACCTACATGATGTCATACCAACATGATGTCATACCAACCAGATGTCAGATGTCATACCAACGGGATATCATTAACTAAAACAGTGATGAACTATACATAACAATTAACACTGAACAATTGTGGACTACAACATTAATTATTGCAATCAGTATAGACTCTAAACATATAAACAATTTGGACTAACTGACATTGTGTAAACTTATGTATGTGATAACATGTTTTGATTTGATTATTCTCTGATCTATATACCTTGATGTGTTAGCCTTGTAAGAAAGTATAGTGTATAATTCCTATGTGTGTATGTATGGCATGTGTTATAGTGAGCTTCGGGGGTCTTAAAGTAAGATATTATATTGCACCCATGGCTGATCATAACATGTACATGAAAAACTAGGTGACCAACATTCATTCACGGCCCCTGTCATTTGTCTCAGAAGTAGCTTAATTACGTTGTTTGTGTAGAGGCCTGGGTTTGACCATTTCCTCTGAAAGTTCACGACTGATGCGCATGAAAGTTAATTAATCCAATTAAGTATATATTTAGTAACAGTATGACAATAACCTTTAGTTAAGTAGAGGTTTGTCTGTTGAAACAATGGAATGACTGGTGCAACTTTGGGAGAATTATATAAATACCCTGTATCAGCATTTTGGAAAGTAAGTTAAATATTTTGTTTACTCCAAAAAGAGGAGATTTGTACGATCGACCCCAAATTTGGCGTCCTAGAACCAGTTTCAGAGGTTAGAGTTCATGGTCGAGGGTACACGTGACAGTTCAAAGGTGGGACATAGTCACGCTATATAAGATACGAGATTGCCTTCATTCGGCAGATCCTTATAGACTGGTGCAGATTCTTATAGACGGGTCGGTCAGAGATTCTTACAGATTGATAGATATTAATTCAGGCTCGCACTTTTGAACGTTAGAACTGCTTACGAATTGTAACTTGTACATTTAATCAAAGTTGGATATTTACTCTGGTTTTTAACTGTGTATAGTTTTATTGTGAAATATAATTAGATAGTAGTTTAATAAAATACATATTAAAGACTATTCTTGAGTTAGATATTTTCACGTCGCTATATTACATTACAACTTCTGGTGCCTGCAACCAGGATCAATCGACCCTATACTACATATAAAACTTCTGGTGCCTGCAACCAGGATCAATCGACGCTATACTACACACTCGTTGGTGTGACATCTCGTTAGTATGACATCATGAGGGCAAGAGATTTCAAGTCAGAGACTCTAACCACTCGGACACGGACTCCCCAGTATTTCATTCAAATCGTCGTCTCCGATATGTTGACAGTGACAGTTCAATATTATAAACCATTGTACTAATATAACTGAAGCATTGTTTTATTTAATATCATTTCATTATCAATGTGGTTTCTGATTTTCAATACTTGCAGTCAAATATATAGAAATTATTTGACTGCTGCGATCGATTATAGGGAAATCCTTCATGAAATGGTAGACGTGTTGTTCTTTTCACAAACGATCACGACTACCATCGAGTGAAGGATTACCCTATAGTCGAACCCAGCAGTTAAATAATCTATTTATTACATTTTAAATCGCTTTGTGTATAATTTTATCCTAAATTTGTCACTTTATTGAACGTTATCTGTGGATCGACGTCAGCAACACTTTATTGACGTCATATGTTAACGTCACAGTTATTTTTGTGTTCGGAGTTAGTTATCATTATTTAGCGAATATGAATATTCTTTCACTGAGAAATCCAAATCTGTCAACCATAGAAATGTAATAAAAACAAAAAACTCATTACAGACTAAACCAAAGTCATGCTTACACTAGAGAGTCAGCACAACTTTCAGACGAGCAAAAGAGAGACACTTACATGACAGAAAACGACATGTACGACCGCGATGAGATTTTAACTTCTAAGACTACAAACGAAGCAAATGTTTCGGAATCTTCACCGGATCAAACAGGCGCATACGATAACACCACTAACGAGCGTCTCATGGTAAACCCTCGTTCACATGATGAACCGGATACTGGTGCATACGGGGTCGGACTGGTATTAATTTGCTGCATTGAATAAAGAACAAAATAGCAACACTTTCAAACCGTGTCATTTATTCCTGAACTAACTGTGGCATATTTGTCACTGTTCCACGTCAAGTCGAAATATAATCTCGTGTTCCACACACTGTCAGTTTTTACACATCTGGTTCAGGTCACAGTTTCTGCATAGTGAGTTATTCGGTTCCTCTCTTTGGCAACAAGTAGTCCTGCAAAGAAATAGTACATATGCACACAGTCCATCAGAATGTGTATTTATTCGATGTTATGAGCAAATACAACATGCAGATATCTTCTTTTGCCACTTATCAGCGCTGTAAACATCAAACACTATTTTTTAAAGTACTACTTTCGAGGGCTACGACCCCTGAAGCAAAACAATACTAGTACGACACCATACGCGGCTGTCTCAAAAACAGAAGATATGAAAATGAGTCAGCTGTAACAAATGGTAGTCCGGCAAATTCTCCTTACAACACCGTAAACGTGTATAATAAATTACACCAATGTTCGTCGCCTATGAAGATGTTCAACCAGTACGATGATACTAGCAATGCTATAGCGATGATCAAGCTGTTGTTTACTTTACAATGATAGGCTGCTAACTATATTAAATACTAGTAACATATTTGGAAATCATGCAGCCAGCACTTCCTAGCACTTTTGTTTATTAGTATTGAAATGGCCCTAATTGCACTCAACATAGTTTCGCTCTATATACATTTCTCTGTGTGTGTGTGTGTGTGTGTGTGTGCGTGTGCGTTTTTGTGTGCGTGTGTGTGCGTGCGCGAGTGCGCGTGTGTACCTCGTCGTCAGTAGGTTTAGAAACAGTGTGCATATATTGCGACACATTTGGCTGTTGTTGGCGGGATAGCTACTTTAACTATATGTGCATACGTTTCTGTGTCGTTTCAGTATAGTATTCCCATAGTGCATTAAGGTCACTTGTAGCACAACTTGATTGCCCCGTGTGGTTCCGGAGCCCCGTTTGGTTACGGGGCAAAAAGAATAGGCCACTGCAGGTCCCTCAAATTCATGTTCATTTTATAATGTTTGTTCATGCTCATTAAAGGTCTTCATCAAGACCCCTGCATTGTTTCAGGTGCCATCTTGCTCATATCACTAGAGCAGTGGCAGAAAAACTATAACGTGGCTCCAGCGTAAATGGAGTGTCTACAATAGAATTTGCAGCAACTCTGCAGTTCAGGGTGAGAAGGTTCAAGGCCCGTTCTGCATATTTTATCTCGATGTTCATGGAGGATGAGCCGGGCATGTTCATTCCTGTTAGGCGCCATATAACCTTTCATGTGTTGGTGTGCCTTAAAACCCTAATTCAGTTCAATTCAAAACAAAGACATCTCTTTTAGCAAGTAACATACATATCTGCTTATAATATAAGTTTAAATCTAAAATGTAAGGTGTCTTTAATCAAATCCTTATTCGACCGCAAATTTACTGACAGCATTCGATTGTTTGACGACAATACGACTTACGTATCGTCTGCAAAAAAACGTGTAGGATTATTTTATCGCAATCCATTTCATATATGTTTTCAATCATAACTTAAAAGTTAAATAATTGAAACTCTATACCGGTTTTCTATATTTAGTATTTGCAGTGAATAAATAGGTGTAAACGATCCGAAACTTCCGGGTATAAGGTAGGTGTCTACACTATTAACAGCGGTGTTAACACAACATATAATTAGCTTCTTAAAATTAGACATTGAATGTAGACAGGATGGATTTAAGACATAACTTTTTATTGTTGCTGGCATGCCTGATATGTTTAAAACCAGGTTAGTTGTATTGTTAAGATTGTTACCAACATGTACACTGATAGATCTATGTTTAGTTTCATTACCCTACATGTGAGTCTTTTCATGAATATACATTTACTTTGTATGCGACGTATGACGAGTCCCTCCTTCAAGGGATGTCATACTTTCTAATATATGTTTCTCTTGTTCTCCGTCATCTCTATGTCTCGAAATGTTTTCATGATTGTTCAGTACACATCTGAACAGTTATTAAATACGGACACGTGTAAAATATCATGTTTGTGTTTCGTATTTAACTGGTTCTGAATGTTGGCTTGATTTAAGGATGCATGTGTGTCCTTATTTATTTACGTGAATTACATTAACTTTAAAACTTAAATTTATATTCTAATTGTTTACTTAAGAACTTAAATTTAGTACTGTGTGTACTTTACAACTTAAATTCAGAGCTGAATACACAACACTTACAACTTGTTAATGTTTCCTACTTAAAACCGTTTAAACTTATAATATTTACGGCATAAGATGTCGCTTCGCTCTGTGTAGATTAATTATTATGTCTTAACCATTCACCTAACAGTGTGTAACAGCTCGCTACGCTCTATGCTTTAACTGTGATGTTAACGATGAGCTAGTTTGTATTGTTCAATAGAATTATGTTGTACGAACGCATTCAAATATCATGAAAAGACAGTATTCTCGTCCCGATATCTAAAGGGAACGGCAAAAATAAGTCTGACCCAAGTAGTTATAAACCGGTCGTACTCTTATCATGTTTTAACATAAATGTTCGAAAAATTGTTCCTAGAAAGGAGCAATACTTTCTTGGAGGCAAAAGGTACTCGATTTTTGTGCCTGTAACAGCATATGACTGGGTGTGGCACGATGGACTTCTAGCCAAAACATTACTGGTAAGCTTTGACGCATCTTAAAGGAAGAGTATACAAACCTTAAATGCGTGGTACGATTAAACGGTATGACGTCAAATCCGTTTGACATCCAACGTGGAGTACGTCAGCACACTGATCACCCGGCTGCAGGGAAGTCAGATTGTTGCAGAGAAGTCAGATTGGCGAAATTGTTGGAAGTGGATGGTGGGGTTAGTATTTTTGCTTTCTGTTGCGTATTTTGCTAAAATGTTTGGAAAATGGTCATGAAGATTTGAAAAGGAATGACAGAGGAAGCTTTCACTTTAAAAATCCGGTAACAAAACGACATTAGTGCGTATAGCTCCCTGTATAAATGTCCAAAGATTTGTAAAAACAATGAAATTTTCCGAATAAACATAAATAACGAACTGATATTCGCAATTGTAATTCAATTTAAAATGCTTGTCAATATCGTCAATCCTTTCTGTATAACTGTACAAAGTAGCTCAGTGAAATAATGAAAACTTTCTGAGTTATTGCATTTTGAAGTCGACAGGGTAGAAAAAACAGCGAACCGGAATGTTAGATGTGTTTTACAAGTGCGAACGAAGAAGTCAGATTGAACATTTCGGATGCGAACGGGAAGGTCAGATTGTTTTAAGCAATTATTTTGCGTTTTTGACGATTGCTAGGGTAAACACTGTACATTTTGGACTGAAACTTAACACGAGTACTTGTAATTGATGATACAATTTTGAAAGTTTCTCTGTGATGTTTCCCAATATATAAGACCGCCCCAGTTAAATTACGCATTCCTGTTACAAATAATAGGACACTTTAAACCAGAAGAGCTTTGTTTAACATGCATTTTACTAATTAGTTCAATAGTTAATTAACATCGCATAATTTACCTGAAAGAAAAACATTAAACTCTGAATGTATCATGACATTCCTGGCAAATCATATGGCTTACATAAATATTTTCCACCTTTGCTGTGTAATTTGGTAATGATTTGAATATATCAGTGCCGAAAATTGCAGAAAATATATAATGGTGTTATGTTTCACTTCCTTGATATAAGCTATGTGATAAATCAATATTCAGAAAAGATTTCTTTTTAATTTTTTGCATAAAACGTTTTAGAGTCGGCCCCTTAAAAATAGGGTCGGTCGGGCCACCGGAAACACAGGTATTTTTTATTTGACCTGACTTAAAATTAAATATAGGGCCATATGGCATGATTTGACGTCTTTGGGTGACCTTGACCTTGGAGCTACGGACCTGGATTTTGCGGGTGGAAATCCCTCCATAAATGTCAGTTATTGACTTGACACGAAATGTGTGACGGACGGAAGGACGGACGGACAGTGCGATTACTATATGTTCGCCCTTCGGGGGCATAAAATTACAATCCAACTGTTCAAAAAATATTTGAATTTAGTCTTCATATGACAATTGAGGTTGCATTGCCTTTACTATTTACCACAATACATATATGTCCAATATGTCAAAAGGTAACATAATGTTTACTCAATGCGTGCGCTGAAAGCATCTATAGGTAATTACAAGTACTCGTGCTAAGTTTCAATCCAAACTGTACAGTGGTTACCCTAGCAATCGTCAAAAACACGAAAAAGTTGCTTAAAACAATCTGACCTTCCCGTTCGCATCTGAAATGTTCAATCTGACTTCTGACATTCCGGTTCGCTATGTTTTCTACCCTGTCGACTTTAAATTGCTATAACTCGGAAAGATTGCATTATTTCAATGAGCTACTTTGTACTGTTATACAAAAAGGATTGACGATCTTGACAAGCGTTTTAAATTGAATTACAATTGCGAATACCAGTTCGTTATTTGTGTTTATTCGGAAAATTTCATTGTTTTTACAAATCTTTTGACATGTATACAGGGTGCTATACGAACTAACGTCGTTTTATTACCGGATTTTTAAAGTGAAAGCTTCCTCTTCATTCCTTTTCAAATCTTCATAATCATTTTCCAAACATTTTAGCAAAATTCGCAACAGAAAGCAAAAATACTAACCCCACCATCCACTTCCAACAATTTCGCCAATGTGACTTCTCTGCAACCATCTGACTTCCCTGCAGCCGGTTGATCAGAGTGGTCTGGGAGGTCTCTATCTCATTTACGTCGACGAATTATTGCAAACGTTGAAAACTTCCAAATTCAATGCTAAGGTGTTATCAGTTAAAAGTGGGACTCCAACATTCGCAGATGATATAAGTATTATAGCACTTACCCCGATAGGTCTGCAACATATGCCTGACATTGTTAACATGCATTCCAAGAAATGGAAGTTTACCATAAGCTTAAACAAATCATTTATTATGAAATACCCTTTAAACGGACAGATACTGCACTAAAAATGAGATTTGGAAATGCATCCATAGAACAAGCAACCAATATAACTCATCTAGAAGTAAGACAATACTCAAATAATAAGTTATCACAACGAATAACAGAGCGATGCAAAAGAGCCAGAAATTCGTTTTTTGTAATGATAAGGCTTGGAGTTCGTCCTCTGGGCCTAAACCCATTGACATCAGCAAATTTAAACAGGACAATTATCGTACCAACCGCACTATATGGCTGCGAATTATGGAATAATATGACAAAATCAGACGTCGATATGTTAAATAGGTTCCAACATTTTATAGTAAAAAAGATTCAGGAATTTCATACACGCACCCGGTCAGATATGTGCGAACCAATGTTGGGTCTTATACGTCTATCCGCAGAGGTTGATAAAAGAAAACTTGTATTTTTGCATAAGATTCTAACACTGAATAGTGAGACGATATGTCAGAATGCATTTTTAAGACGGTATTTTGTGCATCTTACAAATACGAATGATAACCGGCAAGGTTTTATTTCTGTTATGCAAATTGTTAGATACATATGATTTACAGGGCATCATTAATGACTTTTTACGAGATGTGCATACCATTGGTATCGCTAAAGAAACACATCTATGGCGTGAAATACTAAACTCAGATCAAGACTTTGCATACTTTAAAATCTTACATACAGAAATACGGCTCGCGATAATATACGAGTTGTCGCGCGACCACTTTTCTCTATATATCGTAGATCTCATTGCATTGTTATGGTCAAGATCAGTCATTCTGGACGATAAAACATGCATAACCTATTACAAGTGTACACCAGTACACAATCTCTCATGTCCATTCAAGTGTTGGACTAGTAGAAATGTGAAAGCCACGTTGCTTAACGACCTTAAACTTATTATTGCCGGTATTTACCGACGAGTTAAGTTTCAAAATTGATGGACGAAACCAGATTTACTCTGAAAATTCTCGGTACTGATATAGGTATCTCGCTCTGTCAAAGTGTCGAAGACGCGTTCTTAAAGCGGTTTTAAATATGCTTTTGATTGTAAATCTTTATTTTAATAAATAAATGAATAGCTCTTGCAGTATTATGATTGCAGAAAAGTAATATTGACTTAAACAAAGCATTCAATTTAGCACTCAATATAAAGAACACGCTGACTTGGCTCGAACCGTTAATGGTGGAAAAACTTTCTCGTGCCCTTCCTTCTTCAATTTTCGATTTCATGATTAAGGCTGGTAAAAACGGGAATATACAAAGTATAATACGGAAACTAGTAGTGAAATACGGTAGCATTATAGCCACTGGATACATGGCACACTTTTATGTAGGTGAACGCGTAAGCTAAGCTATGATTTGGTTTGGTTTAAACATATTTTGGGCCACAAGTTCTACAACATTAGTTATGGCACGTCCTTATACAGTTTGTTTACAAAATAAATAGTAAGGCAGTTTTACAATCATAAAATATTTAAACGAAAATTATATAGATGTATAAATGAATTATGCGTATATATGTATGTATGTGTATGTATGGAAAGCCTCGGCTGCCTTCTGTTCGCCTTTTGCATTTTGTGCAGTTCGCTTTGTAAGTCGTTTTGTGCATTTTCTAAGTTGTTATGTGCATTTTCTAAGTTGTGATGTGAATTTCGTAAGTTGTTATGTGCATTTCGTAAGTTGTTATGTGCATTTTCTAAGTTGTCCTGTGCATTTTCTAAGTTGTTATGTGCATTTAGTAAGTTTTTATGTGCATTTTATATGTTGTCATGTGCATTTTCTAAGTTGTCCTGTGCATTTTCTAAGTTGTTATGTGCATTTTGCAAGTCGTCTTGTGCATTTTCTAAGTTGTTATGTGCATTTTCTAAGTTGTGATTTTCGTAAGTTGTTATGTGCATTTTCTAAGTTGTCCTGTGCATTTCGTAAGTTGTTATGTGCATTTTCTAAGTTGTCCTTTGCATTTCGTAAGTTGTTATGTGCATTTTGTAAGTTGTTTTGTGCATTTTCTAAGTTGTCCTGTGCATTTCGTAAGTTGTTATGTGCATTTTCTAAGTTGTTATGTGCATTTTCTAAGTTGTCCTGTGCATTTCGTAAGTGGTTTTGTGCATTTTGTAAGTTGTTATGTGCATTTTCTAAGTTGTCTTGTGCATTTCCTAAGTTGTTATGTGCATTTCGTAAGTTGTGATGTGCATTGATTAAGTTGTGATGTGCATTGTTTAAGTTGTTCTGTGCATTGTTTAAGTTGTCATGTGCATATTCTAAGTTGTTATGTGCATTTTCTAAGTTGTCCTGTGCATTTCGAAAGTTGTTATGTGCATTTTGTAAGTTGTTATGTGCATTTTCTAAGTTGTCTTGTGCATTTCCTAAGTTGTTATGTGAATTTCGTAAGTTGTGATGTGCATTGTTTAAGTTGTGATGTGCATTGTTTAAGTTGTTCTGTGCATTGTTTAAGTTGTCATGTCATATTCTAAGTTGTTCTGTGCATTTTCTAAGTTGTTATGTGCTTTTCGTAAGTTGTTATGTGCATATTCTAAGTTGTCTTGTGCATTTTCTAAGTTGTTATGTGCATTTTCTAAGTTGTAATGTGCGTTTCGTAAGTTGTTATGTACATTTAATAAGTTGTTATGTGCATTTCGTAAGTTGTCTTGTGGAAACTACAAGTCGTCGTTAAGTAGAATTTTTATCGGAATAGGTTTTGAAGGAAACACCGGTAGAATAGGCGGCTGGAAAATGGAAAGTGCACATGACAACTTAGAAAATGCACAAGACAACTAAGAAAATGCACATGACAACCTAGAAAATGCACATAACAACTTACTAAATGCACATAACAACTTAGAAGATGCACAGGACAACTTAGGAAGCGTACTGCACAAAATGCAAAAGGCCAACAGAAGGCAGCCGAGGCTTTCCATATGTATGAGTATGGGTTTGCATGACAAGTTGTTGCTTTTGTCACGTTTTATATGCTATCTTGTCATTACATATTTGCTATATGTCATTACTTGATATGTCTCACAATAATTGTAGTATGATAATCTCACAAGTGGAGGAAATAAAGTTTATCATCATCATCATCAAATTAACATTTAGAGCTAATATTTGTTGTTTTTCCCCCCTGTTCTTTGTTTTGTCTTTATAAATTGCATTGTGGTGTATAGAAGAAAATGCTTTATTCATTTCGTAATAGTTCTAGTCGGATCGAGGCCATCACCATATACACCTTACAATCATTTCAATAATTTACAATAAGTCATAATGACTCATGTGCAATGTTTTCAAATATTAAATTGTATAATAACATATATGTAAAATATTCAACGGTGGAACTCAGTGTAACTATATATTTAACAGTTTTTAACACAAATAGTCTAGAATATCACTCACATATCGATGTTTTCTTTATGTTCATATATATATTTATATATACTGAAAGAAAAAAGAAACACGACAAAGCGTTTTTCCTTTCAGTATATTTTTGAAAAACTACGACACTTTTTTGAGTAGTAGATTACTTTGTAAGCATACATTGCTAACACGTTTAGATCACGATTAATTTCTGCTTTAACAATTCTGTGTTTTTATGCATATTACTGTGATTCAGAAAATACGATTTAAAATAACTTTTTCTAATTTTTTTTAAAAAACTTGCATTCAGATAAGAATAGAATTCATCTTCAAGTAAATAGCATTTGGTACATTTTCTCTTCTCTCTTGTAGTTTAAATGGACACACGACAATCTTGAGAAGTGTTTGAAATGTGTGTCTCGATTTATATATCCAGGATCATTTTTACTTTTACCCTAGTTACATTGAAATAAATCAAAGTTTAAGTATTCACTATTTCGTCTTACTATACTATAAGTTTTGATATATTATTGGTGCAATAATATCTAAAATCAATTATATGCAAAAACAAATTGTTTAATACTATTTTTATAATTAATATTAATGATTGAACAAATGCAAATTATGAAAATTTGCGGGACGCCGTGAGTTTTTAAAACAATAAAGATCGCCGTGTGTCCCTTTAAGTTGTGTAGTCCAGCCCCCTGCTTCGAGTTCAAAACGATGTGATGACACTCTTAATTTTGTTAAGGCTATTCTAAATTTTCGGACATTAATAATATTTAAATAAGGTTGAAATTTAAAATCTGAGAAAGTTCGATAAAATATTGCTATGCTCAAGGTATGTTAACGCTGATTTCAATTTTGCATAAACGTATCATTGAAAATGTAATTGTATATGAATGTAATATATTTTCAATGTTATTTTTCATTGCAGCTGCCTTTGAACAAATCAAGTACTGCAGTTCTCTAGGAAAATCACCAGGTATTACATTGGGGCGACAATAATACTTTGGCATGGGTATCCGTTGTAAATTGGTGCTTCCATCCCTCGGTATAACTGTTTTGATCGGTGCATCGGTTGGATCTGCTTAATTATAGTGTACCGATGGCTGTGATATTAGGAGGTTGGGGTTGGGTGGGGTGGGATAGGAAGGCCAGCATACTATTTTCATTTTTTAATGACGTTGTTTGTTTTTGCATGTCAAACATCTATAATACTAAAGAGATAAAATTATTCCCGATTTCTCAAAAATAGGCCGTCTTAGCTGAGGACTCGGTACGTCAGAATGTTAATGCAGTCGTTCCGTTTGAAACTTGCCTTTATGGATTTCAAGTTCGCTGTTGTTTCTTGAAATGTTTTTTTATTTTTTTATTTCGTTTAAACATATCTGTAGGTTGGGGGTAAAAGTCGTATCTTACCGAACCGAACCGTACCGTACCGTACATTCCGAAACATAACGAAAATAGCAAGTGAGTGGTACGGGGAATACCGAAAGTAGTAATGCATAGTTCAGCTTAGTGTAACGAACTAATAGAGATTTATATAGGATTTAAAATTAAATAAATGGACCAAATATGATAATTGAAATATTATTACAAGTATTTAAATGTAGGTGTACTTATGTGTACATTTATATAGATGAAAATGATGATAGTTTATTGTTATTATAGGCATCTCTAATCATGTATGTTTCTGCTATCTATAACTGAGCTCTGTAAATTATTGTTTTCTGACATTGCTCGAGATGTTACTAAAGGGAAAAGGTAACAGAAAACTCCATTACTGGTATTAATTTTGCTGATAATTCATGTATAGCTGGCTGTCTACTGTTTAAGATGTGTGCATCCCTCTTGAAATCTGCACATTAAGTGTTTGTCACACCTTTATTTTACAATGTAACATGTGATTAAAATAACTTCTTGGCCATGTAATTGACCCCATGTCTGATATTTATTTAATAATGTTGATTTAATATTATTACATATTGATTTAGTGTTAACTGTTAACAAATTATGTTCGCCGGTATGTACGGTACGGCAATGATTCTATTTATTATCTAATTACACCTGATAGATTTATTACCTAAATACATACTAATTGTTCTAATATAAGATATAAATAAATGGATTAACACTTGATTTGGTTTTTATATATGTTATACATTCTACTTATACTGGTAATTTCCTTAGATTTCGTTATACTAACCTATTCATTTCTTCTTTCGGTACGGTACGGTTTTACCCCCACCTCCACCCCCAAACATATTTCGTACTACAGGCGTTACGTCATCTACATGTCGGCTATTTTCGTCTAATAATTTCCGACAAACTCCGAATCAGGTGACTATTAATAGAAGTTTTAAATTTGCAAGGGATGTCATTCGCAAAAGTACACAAAAATAAAACTCTCGCGAATAAATCCGAATTTACATTAACAATTTTTCTCAAACTCAGTGTTCTTTTTCATGGAAATTTGAATCCGCTTTGCATATTCCCACATTTTCCAATCATTTTTGGCATAGTTGTTTTAAACTCTATTGTCCTGCTGCTGCAAAAACGGACCATCGCCTTCAAGCAGTTGCTACGTTTCTGCACAAACGACATCTCATGAGATTTCCAGTAATTTGCAAAAAATTATTAGATAATATTTTCTATGTTGGCAATTTGTTTATAAACAGAAGTGATTTCAAATGTAGCTTATTTATGCTTTTATTGGTCAAGTAATTCGGCATGTTTTGTGCTGTAGTGATTATTATTTGCATTTTGTACTTATTTCTCTTTAAATAAAGACCGACTACAATTCACATGTTTGTTTATTTACACTGCCTTACAACCATTTCCGCCATCACGCGATCTATTCATAGCAAACACCGTTCCATTCAGCGTTTTTCTGTGCACCACTTAGAAACCACGATTCTCCCGTCGTTTTACCCCCGCGTGTCCATTTCTAGTTTAAAGAACACCATTAGGAACAATAGCTGCATTTGTATACCAATGTGTTAATTGTAAATCCAGTGATAGTAAAAAAGGATAAAAATATCGGACAGGGAAAGCAGCATTCAAGGACGACAGTCAACCACAAAACACAAAAACAAACACGCAAACAGACAAACGAAAAGACAAAAGTAATAAAAAATGCAAACGACATCACAAACACAAAAGGGTTGACAATAGGGCTACCGCCTTGGAACGGTCAGTGGCAAAGTAGGCCACTGGGGGTTTAAACCGGTTCTAGGGTGCACCAAACCTCACACTTACCCTACTGTCATCCCATTAAAACAGGACAGTGTAAATAAAGAACACCTCCGGAAAAAAATATTCGAGAAGGGGAGGGCGCAAAACATACACTGCCCCCTTCCCCCCCCCCCCCCCCCACCCATGTCAGATAATTTGGCCTCTACGGATACCCGCCCCCACCTACTCCCCCTGTTATATCCCAGGATTAATTAGTTTTCAAAACAAGACTATGCTATTTTAAATCAACGCCATGTTCCAACAACACATTTAAATTGTTGAAAACAGGATGAAGCTGAATATTTTCGGGAGATGGGCATACAGTGTAAGTTGTAAGAAATAAAAGTAAAATAAATTATTTCCAACGGGTTTATATTTAATGTGCAAGATAAAAACCTGGCGTTTGTGACTTGAAATGTACGACTTATAAAATCATTTCTTTATCTGTGTATACTCGGAACAATGCTGTACTTAACCTTATTGCCATTTCAGCAATAAACGTGTGTCAGTCAGCAACAGCCACTAACAACCAGATATATTTAGACTCAACAGGAGATGCAGTATCTTGTTTTTGCAACCTTACACACGACTTAAACAGTCTAACTGTTCAAACTGAATATCGGTCATCATTAAAGACAAACAGTGGTATAACTTTTAAAATAAATACAGGACATTCAAGTATTACATTTAAAACAGATGTGATTGCTTTAGACACATTTATCAGCAGTCCAGTAGTTATAAGATACAACAAAACCACCGACAATGATACTTCTGCAGTTTGTTTTGGTATCAAAGCAGTTAGTAAGTATATGGTTTTCAATGTGATTTTTCCATATCAACAGTGGACATAATAAAAACATTGCTGCGGTTGTTATATAAGGCAGCAGCACTTCCTGCCGAGTTTGTGCATGTGCGAGTCAGTGGAATATAATATATTCATATTGGATTATGGCTTGCTTCCAAGCGTTAGACAATATCGTTTTTTAGGGCCGTATAATACAAAATAAATTGTATGACACTAATAAAACACTATGAATGTTTCAACCTGAATGTTTTATGGGGGAAACGTTTTATCATGAATATAATGAATATGGAACGCTAAGCGAAGATACACTTATATGACAAACCCTCTAAAACTACAACTACAATTTCTGAACGAATGGCGGTTTTAGTTTTCACTCAATGGTACATTTGAATGACATATAGTGTCTAGGGAAATTATATATGATAATGTAGTAAAGTGTTGAATCACATACAAATATGTTAGTTGTAATTTCATGTAACAAATGGGAACTATTTATACTACTCTCGATTTATGCGTACATCCTATCGATCATTTGGAATAAACTTCGAGTAAATGATTCTTCCATTTTAGACCCTAGCCAGACGTTTACCATTACATGCTACCCCGATGAACGTATCCCTTTTATTACATTTCGCACATATCCACCATCTACGACGACACGGATACAAACAGAACCAACTAGCGTGAAACGTAAGCAATTAAAGCTTCATCTGCAATTAATTTATAATTAATACATCTTGTCCCTATAATCTGCTCTGATGGTGAACAGCATTTGATATTTCACACTGAAAGCGCCTAAGAAAAACAAAACATGTTTCTTTCAAAAATGGTCAAGACATAACGAAATTTCTTCGATTTCCGGCAGTGTTTAGGACGAGAGACATCTCATTTTAGTGTTGAAAACCCGTAGTCTGTCTATTATCATTTATCACGTAAATAATTGACTTAGGTCTTTGAAAATCTGTCAGAAATATACGTCATCATTGAAAAATATATGAAAGTACTTCAAGCATCCACGCATGACATATCTTCATAACTCAATACAAATAGTGCATGACTGAACTCAAGTAAGGCGTAGTCTGTCTATTATCATTTATCATGTAAATAATTGACTTAGGTCTTTGAAAATCTGTCAGAAATATCAGACATCATTGAAAAATATATGAAAGTACTTCAAATCATCCACGCATGACATATCTTCACAACACAATACAAATAGTGCATGACTGAACTCAAGTAAGGCGTACATACACGTAATGTACGCTTTTGTCTTGTTAAACGTGTACTTTATTCTACATTCGTTTACATACATTAATAACATCAAAATCAAGTAAGATCGTTCATGGAACTACCGAGGTTCAAAATCAGCTTACTTTTAAATAAACGCAACCCTGTTGCATTTTGTCTTCAAGAAACTTTCTTGAAGACTAGTGATAAGATATCTTTTAAAAACTATTCATTATATAACTATATTTGTGATACAAATAATAAAGCCGCTGGAGAGGTTTCGATTCTTGTGAATCGAAAAATTCCTCACAGAACTGTTGCAATGAAAACTGATTTACAAGCTGTTGTGGTCAGTGTTACGATGTACAGATTTATAATAATATGCTCCTTATATTTACCACCTAGTTCTTCACTAGACCTTAAATATCTAAATCACCCAGTTGCACAATTACCATCACCTTTTATATCCTTGGGTGATTTTAATGCACACAACTACAGCTGGGGTTGTAAAGATATAAACGATAAGGCAAGAAAGTTGAGGATTTCTTAGCCAAATATAATTTGTGTCTTTTTAATGATAACAAATCACATACTTATTTACTAGTGTTGAACATGACGTAAAACATCATACAAACAAAACAAAAAAGCAAACATCCAGCTTCAGGCTATCATTCTTCCATTGATTTAACAATATGCGATCAAACTCTCTTGATGGGTTTTTCGTGGAGTGTTGATGACGACCTATATGGAAGTGACAACTTCCCCATATTTCTTGAAAATATCGGCCCTCCACTTCTCGAAAAAATGCAACGATGGAAACTTCGCAAAGCTGATTGGGATACGTTTCAATATCTTTGTGAGAAACAATCAAAGCCTTCCGTTTCGAGGATGTCAAAGACGCAACTACTCTTTTTGCCAAAACCCTTCATGATATAACTGATCAAACTATTCCAATAAACTCGGCAAATCCAAAACGCCCACAAACCATGGTACGATGGTGACTGTAAAAAGGCAGTCAGCGATCGTAAAGCTGCATTGAATGCTTTTAACTTGCGGCCAACTCAAAATAATTTAGATACATTTAGAGTTTTTCGTGCGAAAGCCGGTCGTACTATTAAGGATAGCAAGAGGAAATCCTGGAGCTCTTATGTCTTTGGGCTGAACTCTCGCTCATCTCTTAACTTCTCGTCTTACTGCCGTTAAAGATCACGTTAAACAACATTGTGCTAAAACGTTTTTGATGTTTGCAATAAACGTCAAGTTTCATCTATAAGTACTGATGATTTCTCTACACTATCAACAATCTTACCACATCACCTTATCAAAAACAAGGTTATTGCTCTTATTTAAAAAACGTTCGCTAGAGAAAAAACTAAATGTTTGGCCTGCAACTATATTAATGCGTTTTTTACTAACGGCATGTTAGACAATTACACTATGTGGACTTGCCAAGAAGTTTCTGAAGCACTCATTTTTCTATTAGATAATATCAGGTATGGAACTACAGTGTATAGACAAATTGTTGGTATCTCTATGGGTACGAACGCAGATTTGTTCATGTATTGCTATGAAAGAGATTTCATGTTGAGTCTTTCATCCGATACTCAGGCAGATGTGATTGAAGCCTTTAATGACACCTCTTGGTATTTGGATGCCATATTAAACATTGACAATCCTTTCTTTTCTACTATGATTAATAATATCTGTCCTAAAGAACTTCAACTTAACAAAGCTAACATTTCTGATACTCTCGCTTCTTTTCTTGATTTACATCTCTCTATTGAAAATGGCGAAATAATTAGTAAATCTATGACAAGAGAAATATAAAAAGATCGGACAGGGAAAGTAGCATTCAAGGAGGACAGTAAACCGAGATGATTTCAATGTTGATATTGTTAATTATTCCCATTTAGATGTAGATGTTCCACCGAGCTGCTTCTTATGGGGTCCATGTTTCTCAACTTATTCGTTTCTCTTGAGCTTGTAGTGGTGTTGAGTACTTTAATATTCGTAATACTTGTATATCTAAAAAGCTACTGCAGCAGGGCTACCGTTACAATAAACTTCGAAAAAACTTTACAAAATTTTATTGTAACCCTGATCTATTTTTAAAATATAAAAGTAATTTAAGAACTCTTCTGCGGCCATGACTATTTGACAACCTGACCCTATTGTCAACCATTTTGTGTTTGTGGTGTCTTATTTTGCATTTTATTCATCTTTAACTTTGTTCTTTCTGTGTGTGTTTGTGGTTGACCGTCGTCCTTGAATGCTACCTTTCCAGTTCGATTTTTATATCTACTTTCATTAATTTACTTATGGATACGGTTATTACTATGTATGGATTATAAGTATCTTTCATGGGTATCCGGTGAAGATAGGGAATTCCAACCCTCGGTATAAGTGTTTTAATCGGAACCTCGGCTTCAACCCTCGGTATAAGTTTTTTTTATCGGAACCGAGGCTCTGTACACTTATACGAGGGATGGAATTCCCTATCTGAACCGAATACCCATTATAGTTTTTTTTTCTTGCATATCAGAGACATGTTGTGCGTTGACGCCGCCAGCTACTAACGTTTTGCAAGTTTTCCGGCATACCGGGCGCGCGTGAATTTTATCTCGACCCTAGGGTGAGATGGAGATATCTAGCCCCGGTAAAATGACGGATATCCTTGTCCGGTATGCAAGAATTGGTCATACTAACATTATTCATATCAAATTACAGACGTATCAGTTTGACGTCTATAAATAAAATCTTGTCCAATGTGGTAGTCAATCACATAAGGTACGGCCTCGTAGTGTAGTAACATATTTCTATATTTTTGATAATCTGATACTAGTATAGATTTTATTTTTAAGGCATGTTTTCTTGTTACGTTACGTTATGTGGTGACATTATGTGACGTTTTGATCTGTATTATCAATAGATTCTCACGTTATTGCTAATTCATTTTTTAATTAAGTTAATTTATGAAGTTCATTGACACAAGTTTCACTAAGCTCAGCAAGCCTTCATATCATTGTTTTAAACGATTTTAATAAATCATTAATAAATATCACACGACACGTCACACAATATATTACAGGGAATGCAGGCGTATCCGATGATACACAAACAAGATATGACCAGCTGAAGACTGTCCCAAAAATGTTATCGGATGCCGCCATTTTGATAACTATTATGTCATAGTTCTAAATGGCCATACATGGGAAATAGATAAATATCAGTCAAAGCAAAGAATATCCAATATACAGTATTATATCAGCTGCCAAAGGCAGCTAACCCTTAAATCGGTGTTATATCTGTCCATGGTTAACAGACTTTATAAGTGGCGATAAGCATGCTTTACAAATTGAATTCCTGGAGAACTCGTCTGAAAAACTTGAATGGTATAAACACATATTTTGTAATGTTGAAAGGTTACCATTTTACTTGCTGAAATGACGTTTTCGTAAACCAGTCTACTGAAATGTAGCATGTAATCATTATTATTATGTGTATATTAGCGACAAAACATTGACAAGCGTCTATATCGCAGTTGATTGAGGCGTCGTGTTAGTGCCGAGGAAGGTAGGTTTCAAGCCTGTTGATTTCCATTTTTTTCTTTTTTTTCTTTTTTTTCTCATTATTATGGTTTTCATTATTGCTTATGGTAAGGTAGCAACAGTTCCTTTACATTTTTCACTTTGATAACGCAATCTTATAATTACACATGGTAACAGTGAACAGTTTGTGTTGTAATGCAAACGCTAACGCACTTATCTAACTTAACTAATCCCTTACATGTCAACAATTGTATTTCTGTGATGATGTGTACTTCTAGCACGTCGTGTTACAATGGTGAATTTTAATCAATATGTAAGGCATGTCATGATATTTGAACAGAAAGAAGCGAGGTCACCCACATTGATTTAAAATGCTTGGTAGGAAGAACTGATGGTACAAATCCGGAAGAATGTTAGGTAAAACTTTCGTGGCATGTTTATGTCTCCGTGACAACATTTATTATTTGCAATATTGTTTTAACACCCGTGACTTGATATACAAACGGCTTCCAAACCCGTTTCAGAAGAATAATCTAATTTTCATATTTCTTTTTATCACCCGATTGTTCTTTCTCCTAACACAACGCTTAGCCCTTAACGAGAAAAGTAAACAAAATGGAATTAGTTGGGAGCATAGGTTATCAAGCCTGCGTACCATAGGGTAATAGTCAAAGAACTAAGTCTGCTACTTACCTCTTTTGTTTATGTGTGTTGCTTCCAAAGTTCAGTATTTATTGACATTCACATTAGCCTTTGTTTATTACTTACTGGTCCCTTGGGATCATCAAGCCTAATCTCTGTAACTTTAAAGTAGAATACTAGGGTGCGTGAAAGGTGTTGCAACTTACATTAGTATACCTCACACAAAATGTGTAAATTCTTACTATCTGACGAGAAAGTGATATTGCTAGGAAATAGTAAATCGCAGGGTGATAGTAAAAACATCACTTGCGCAAATTTGATGCTGTTTCGGTGACGTCATCGGCTCAGTTTAGTGAAATTGAATTATTTCCAATCCACTGATATAATGTTATAACAAGAAAATAAACCTTATTTTGGCCCGAGGAGATTTCGGTATTATAAAATAAATATCGCATTCATGAGAGGGTAAAAGTAAGAATGTCCACCCTCGGGATATTGATTATCACCCTCGGCTTCACCTCGGGCGATACTCATATTCCCAGGGTGAACATTCGTACTATTACCCTCTCATGAATGTGATATTTATATACTATTATTACTCCTGTATAAAACGCATATACTCTAGCGTGAAACATTTTATATTATTACCTAACTCTCTACATAAATGGTTATTAACCATTTCTGACATTTTTCGCAATTATCGTCACTCACCATGCTGGGGTGAAACAGTTCGCCTGTTTCCCTCCCTGTCAATGAACTGTTTCATGCGCGATCTGAATGCGCGAACATCGACTGAATGATTTCCCTATAATCTAACCAAGCAGTTAAAAAAGAGGGCCAAGATGGCCCTATATCGATTACCTCAGTTATGGTCCATTATCGAACTTCTTCGAAATCTTATGATCATATACAATCTGTGTGAGTTTGGTTGAGATTGTCCAAGAAATGTGGCCTCTGTTGTTTACCAACATTGATATAAAGACACTGGCAAAGTTTGGTAAAGATTAAAGACAAAATGAAGGAGCTAGAGTGTAACCTCTGGGGCATGGCCAAATGTGACCCCAGCGCTACATGTAATATATGAGAGCTGTGTGCCTTGTGGTTTCAGAGAAGAAGATGTTTCCCTATACAAGTCTATGTAAAAAATGCGACCCCTGGGGCAGAGCCAAATGTGACCCCAGGGTCACCATTTTAATAAACTTGGTAAAAGACCATAAGCGCATAGTAAATGCAAAATATTAAACCTCTGGCTCTTGCAGTTTCAGAGAAGAAGATTTTTTAATTTTTTCCCTATACAAGTCTATGTAAAACTGTGACCCCCGGGGCGTGGCCAAATATGACCCTAGGGTCACCATTTGAACAAACGTGGTAAAGGACCATAATCTTATAGTAAATGCAAAATATTAAACCTCTGGCTCTTGTAGTTTCAGAGAAGAAGATCTTTATTTTTTTTCCTATATAAGTCTATGTAAAACTGTGACCCCCGAGGCGTGGCCAAATATGACCCTAGGGTCACCATTTGAACAAACGTGGTAAAGGACCATAATCTTATAGTAAATGCAAAATATTAAACCTCTGGCTCTTGTAGTTTCAGAGAAGAAGATCTTTATTTTTTTTCCTATATAAGTCTATGTAAAACTGTGACCCCCGGGGCGTGGCCAAATATGACCCTAGGGTCACCATTTGAACAAACGTGGTAAAGGACCATAATCTTATAGTAAATGCAAAATATTAAACCTCTGGCTCTTGTAGTTTCAGAGAAGAAGATCTTTATTTTTTTTCCTTTATAAGTCTATGTAAAACTGTGACCCCCGGGGCGGGGCCAAATTTGACACCAGGGTCACCATTTGAACAAAATTGGTAGAGGATCATAAGCTTATAGAAAATGCAAAATATTGAACATCTGGCTCACTCAGTTTCAGAGAAGAAGATAGTTTAAATATTTCCCTATACAAGACTATGTAAAACATGTGACCCCTGGGGTGGGGCCAAATGTAAGCCCAGGGTCACCATTTTCATTAACTTGGTAAAGGACCATAAGCTCACAGTAAATGCAAAATATTAAACCTCTGGCTCTTGCAGTTTCAGAGTAGATGATTTTTTTAATTTTTCCATATTCAAGTCTATGTAAAACTGTGACCCCGGGGCGGGGCCAAATATGACCCCAGGCTCACCATTTGAACAAACTTGGTAAAAGATAATAATGTTATAGTAAATGCAAAATATTAAACCTTTGGCTCTTGTAGTTTCAGAGAAGAAGATTTTTTAATTGTTTTCCTATTTAAGTCAATGTAAAACTGTGACCCCCGGGGCGGGGCCAAATTGGACACCATTTGAACAAACTTGGTAGAGGATCATAAGCGTATAGCAAAGGCAAACTATTGAACATCTGGCTCAAGCAGTTTCAGAGAAGAAGATTTTTTAAGTTTTTCCCTATACAAGTCTATGTAAAACATGTGACCCCTTGGGTCGGGCCAAATGTAACCCCAGCGTCACCATTTGAACAAACTTGGTAGAGGACTATAAGACTTATAGCAAATGCAAAATATTGAACATCTGGCTCAAGCAGTTTCAGAGAAGAAGATTTTTTAAGTTTTTCCTTATACAAGTCTATGTAAACATGTGACCCCTGGAGCGGGGCCAAATGTAACCCCAGGGTCACATGGAATACATGAGAGCTCTGTGCCTTTTGGTTTCAGAGAAGAAGATTTTTTAAAGATGTTTTTTCCTAGATGTCTATATGAAAAACATGCAAAATCTCAATATACAAAGTTTGGACCCCCGGGGCACAGTCATTTTTGACCCAGGGGACTTAATTTGAACACACTTGATAGTCTAGGCGTTGGCAATCATTTTAAAAGAAAAACTGTTGAAATCTGTCCAGCGGTTCTGAAGAAGAAGATTTTTTAAGGTAATGGCGGCCATCTTGGATGTCGCGCTGATCTAATTTTAACAAATCTAAAAATCATTCATCTAAGGATCATCCGTGTGAAGTTTGGTCAAAATTAGCCAGCGGTTTCTAAGAAGAAGTTGTTGAAGAAAAGTTAACGACGACGACGGACGACGACGGACGAAGAGTGATCCCAATGATCCCAAGGTGATCCATATAGATCCCAAATGATTCCAAGGTGATCCCAATGTGATCCCAATAGATCACCTGAGCCTTCTTGAGCCTTCGGCTCAGGTGATCTAAAAAAATATTCATTATATTTTAAATAAGATAATATTTTTTAAAAGCGAAATGTTTTAGCTTTATTACATGTATGACTTCGACGTCAGCAACACTTTATTGACATCATTACTCAACGTCACAGTAAATTATATTTTTCTTCGGAGTTTAGAGATTATGAAATATAATTAAATCACTGAACGTTTTTAATCCCAAGTTGCAGAAACTGATTATATAAAGAACAAGGTAATAAAACAGTAATTTCATGGGTGTTTTTGGAACAGTCAAAACTAGTGTCCCTCGGTATCGGGGACGAGGTCGTGCCCAGGTCGCGTCCGATATTTTGGGATATCTTGGGGCAATAGTTTTGACTGTTCCCAAAATACACATGAAATAACTCTATACTATTTCCCGATTGTGACAGCCAGCAGTCAAAAATAAGTACTGTCTCATGATTGTGACGTCACAGCAAAGGCTATTGGGATTTCTCACGCTCAACAGCGGAGGCGCAAATGAATTTTGTTTTGCTTCAATAAAATTTAATAGCACATGTCTTAACAATAGTATTCTTGTTTTTGTAGTCCATAACTTGTTCATATATAACAAAGAATTATTTATTTATTTTATTTTATTTATTTATTTATTATTTATTATTTTTTTTTTTTTATAAGAACTGGATTTTTAACCAGCTTTTTCTTGGAAAACTCTGGTTATTAGATTGGAGTATGTCGTTTGGCGGGCGGGCGTGCGTGCGTGCGTGCGGGCGCGCGTGTGGCGTCAAACTCTTAGTTTCCGCTTAATGACTTTTGTTAGGAATGAGGTATTTCAATGAAACTTACAAGGTAGTTAGCTTATATGGAAGAAAGCTTGGAATTGCATTTGAGGTCATTGAGGTCAATGTCCAGGTCACTGTTATTAAAAATAGAAAAACGGTTTCCGCTCAATAACTTTTGTTAGGAATGAGATATTGCGATGAAACTTGCAGGGTAGATAGCTTATATAGAAAGGACGCTTGGGATTGCATTGGAATTACTTAGGTTGAAGGTCAAGGTCACTATTGCTAAAATAGGAAAACGGTCCGCTCAATAACTTTTGTTAGGAATAAGGTATTGCGATGAAACTTGCAGGTTACGTAGCTTATATAGAAGGAACGTTTGGGATTGCATTTGGGGTCAACGTCACTGTTACTAAAAATAGAAAAAACAGCTTCCTCTCAGTAACTTTTGTTAGGAATAAGGTATTGCGATGAAACTTGCAGGGTAGGCTTATATTGAAAGAAAGCTAGGGATTGCATTTGGGGTCACTGGAATCAAGGTCAAGGTCAGTGTCACTAAAAATAGAAAAACGGTTTCCGCTCAATAACTTAAGTAAGGAATGAGATATATGTAGGTAGCTTATATCAAAGGAAAGTTTAGAATTGCATTTAGGGTCACTGGGGTCAGGATCAAGGTCATTGTTACTAAAAATAGAAAAACGTTTTCCGCTCAATAACTTGAGTCGGGAATGAGATATTGGAACGAATCTTGCTGTGTATGTACCTTATATGGAAAGGAAGCTTGAGATTGCATTGAGGTCACTGGAGTCAAGGTCAAGGTCACTGTTGCTAAAAATAGAAAAAACGATTTCCGCTCATTAACTTAAGTAAGGAATGAGATATTAGCATGAAACTTTCTGTGTAGGTAGGCAGTTTGGGATTTCGTTTGGAGTCACTGGAGATAAGATCATTGTTACTAAAAAGTAGAAAAACGGTCTCCGCTCAATAACTTCAGTTGGGATGAGATATTGGAACGAAAATTGCTGTGTAGGTACCTTATATGAAAAAGAAGCTTGGGATTGCATTTGGTTGTCACTGGTATCAAGGTCACTGTTACTAAAACTATAAAAAGAAAACATTTCCGCTCAATTATTTCACTTAGGAATTAGATACTTCAAAGAAACTTGCTGCGTATGTAGCTTATATTTGCCTTACTAACAAATCTTTTCTTTCTTTACAGTCCTCATTTACTGTGTATGCATTTGATTCGCATGTCGTTCTATTTATTCTGTATTGTACACTGTTTATATCACTTTAATACAAGAACTTCAACAACTTCATTTATGTCATTTGCTGTTATTTTGCAGAAAAAAAACTTTTGTTACACAATTTTCATCTTACCGTTCTGGTAGTGTAATAGCATTTCAAATGGAAAACCTGGTTTTCGTGGAATTTCCACGTTCTTGTCTTTGTCATCAATTTAAATTTTTCACACACAATATTAGTTCGGTATAATAACAAAAATGGGTTATCTCAGTGAGGGTGACAGTGGATATTGTCAACCTTTGGAAAAACAATGTCGACCTTGGCTTCGTCTCGGTCGACAATATTTTCCTCAGGTTAACAATATCCACTGTCACAGTCACTGGGATGCACTCCCTATATAATACCTCTCATTAATAGACTCGATAAAACCGACTACTACTTTTCTCTCTAGTTTGCGTTTGTTGCTTCCAAGGGATCATCTTTTTAATATGTATTCACTGTTGTGATAAATAAACTAAATCCTGCCCATACGATACAACCTAGTTAGTCGATATGCAATGTCTTACTTATTTTATCACTACTATATTAGATTTTGTTTTTGCGCACACTTTAGTTTTTCTATTTATAAATTCTAATATATTGGATATGTTAAATTACGATATAATACATGCTACTACATGTACGCATTTTTGATTGCAGCTACCTTCGTACAATCCTCGTACTGTAAAGAACTCAGGAACTCACCAGGTATTGCATTATGTGACGCCGAGTGCTAATATTGAATGGGTATCCATTACAGATAGTGAACTCCATTTCGAGGTATACTTGTTTTGATGGGAACCTCTCCCTCTAAATTTGTTATACCGATGGTTGGAATTTCTCCATAGATTTGAACCCGATACCCATCATTGATTTATGTTTTAGTGCTTATTATTGTCATATTTTTGAAGTCGATAGTAAGTCTATTATGCAAGAACAATCCTTACATACGGTGTCCTGTTAGGGTCATGTTACCATCACATCTTACCATCGACCATTGACCTAGGTCGATGGTCGAAGGTAAGATGCGATGGTCGATGGTAAGATGCGATGGAAGATGCGATGATCGATGGTAAGATGCGTCAAAGATTACCGTTCTCTGTTCTGCAAGCGTCCTTCACGACACAACGGTAAATGTTTCGCATAGATAGGATAGAGAGGAATTTCGAAATACAAAAGTGTATCTGTTCTTTAAAAACACATGAACAAATAAGATGAATACAAATGGCCTTGCATCAGTTTATCTTATATAGTTTGTTTTAAATTGCATCAAACTGATTACAAATCCGTCCATTGTCTTTACATCTATTGTTTAATGGATCGTTCAACATTACAATGTAACATCTAGTAGAAGGTCGGGATTAAGAAAAATACTACTTACCAAACCTTTCCGAATGTGTAACATAACTGTTGGTTGTATCTTGAACACTCTTCACACGTTCTATTTAGTTCCTCTGTTACTAACGATTGATTTACCCAATACTGTGGTTCACTACACTTTATTGTCATTTCAGCAATTAACGTTTGTCAATCGTCAACAGCCACTAACCAGCAAATATATTTAGACTCAGCAGGAGCTCGTGCACAACAGACAGTATCATGCCTTTGCAACCTTACCCACGAGACCACCAAGCTAACTGTTTTCACTGAATATAAATCATTTCATGAAAACAGTGGTATGACATTTGAAATATATACTGGCATTAAAAGTGTTACATATACACAAACTGTATTAGCTGTTGAGAAATTGATCACCAGTCCAATATTTATAAGATTCACCAAAGACATGGTTAATGATACATCTGCAGTTTGTTTTGGTATCGAAGCAGTTAGTAAGTATGTGGTTTTGAGGGTAAACATTTCCATATCAGCAGTTAAATAAATGAGTGGGGCAGATTGGTGAAAATAATTGCATTGTTTGACAAAGGTACCAAACTTAGCTATGGACCCACTTCACATTTTTAAGAATGTCCGCGATCTGCAAAATGGCCACCAAATACGTAATAAATAATCAAGAAGTAAACACATATGTATTAGGTTTTAACAAAATATATTACGACAATCACAAAAAATCCGCAAAATGATAGTCTCAACGGGACATTTAATCTGGGTAAATTTTAAGTTCAAAATGACTTCCATTTTCAAAATGGCCACTAAAACATGTTGAAAATAGTAAAAAGTGTAATTCGTTTAAATGTTGTAGAAAGTAATTTAAATGTTAAATTTGTTTACTCATTTTTGTTGACAGTAATTGTTATTCAATATTGCAATAAAGAGTTATTTAGAGGCACCCAGTGATTAAGGGGATAAGGGATTTACACGTTGAATAAAATTTCAGCTCGGATTGACTCTACGTTTTCTCCAGTCTTTGGAATTGCCGAAGGATACTAAACTAATGTTCTTATCAGAAGGTGTCTGTTCATTAAAAAATATATTTATAAAATCCTAAAATATATTATTTCACTTGGTAAATAATATTTACAAGACAAAACAAGTAAATAAAACCCAAACGCCGAGATATGTTTTGCTAACGGGTTATTTTACTATATAGTTGCCAAGCAGTAACAATGAAATTGGCCTGAAATCCAATGTGGATATTATCGAGTCATTTTGCGTTGAAGCTTTTGATTAAAACAATCGGATACTTGCTTGTTTGAAGAACATAGATGGATAAACGCCCTTGTGCAAATGTAAAGTTAGCTGACACTGCAGATTCTTTTCAAAAGTAAACACATGTATCAGGGAATGCTAATCAAGTGATTAACATACTTATATATATATATACCGGGCTAACAGATATGTCATTGAGAGTGTGAGCAAGGGATGCCTACCATTGAGTATTACACAATCATGATGATCATAAAGAAAAACCGAAAGTTCGCAACTGATGTTTAATTAATTAATGTTCAGTTACACTTTAAGTCTTATTCATCTCTGTGTGTGAGCTAAAAGTCATTAGTTTTGACTCATCAATACTCTTTGAACTAGCTCAGAAACAGAAATGTAAGATAAAGAAGATGCAGGTGAGTAGGTCCTGAAAACACATCGCTGGAGGCTCTCTGACACACATATGGCCCAAGTTATCCATTAATTTCATTTATTGCAATAATTCATCAGGCGCTGCCAAAGAAAGAAACCGGATATTTGCCATTATGAACAATTTAAAGGTGTTCATACGACAGGTTGAGTGTCTCAGAAGAGGAATGCTAAAATATATTCAAGGACAATACTGAGGTTGTCACAAAATGAACAATTTTTCAGTATATGATCAGTATATGTCACCAATCTGCCCCACTAAATAGGTTAAAGATGCACTTACAGATGCACACATTTGTTAAAATATAAACGGATTAGTAAATAATTATTATGTTTGTTAATTAAGTGTTAATTATTATACATGTATACGGCAACTATAACTATTATTTTAGAACGACATTTCAAATCGGTTGTGTTTCTAGTTTTCACTCAGTGGTACACTATATTGATAGCTAGTGGACTGGACGAATTTATAATAAAAAGTTCAGACTGCATAGCAAACGTTTGTGTTAAGTGTACTGACACTACCATACCCGTGTTGTAATTACATGTAGCAAAGAAAGAACTTTGGTTTCAACTTTGGTTTTTACAATCTCGCGTACTTAATTGAAAACAGGCATATAATTAGATTAAATACTTCTTCAAATTGTAGACCGTAACCAGACGTTTACCATTACATGTTATCCGGCTGATGGTTGGCCAATTACTACATTGCCCACACAACCACCATCAACGATGTTACACATAACAGGACCAGTTGTAACAACTATGACAGGTAAGTAATTAAAGTAGATATATAGGTCGAACATGACATGAAGCATTCAAAGACATCAGTCAACCAACAACACGCACATAAACACACACTTATTACACAGATGAATGAAAGGCAAAATATGACACCACAAACATAAACGGGTTGACGATAGGGCTATGGCAAAAAGGCCGTTGGGGGTTTAAACCAGGTTCTAGGGTGCACCAAACCGCACTCTTACCCTATTGTCAACCAATAAAAGGGATAATGTGAATAAAGATATCCCAGCCAGGTTATATTCTCTAACAAAAAATCATGTTTGACTTGTTTACTTTTATATTATTATCAAAAGAGGTGCATATTATTAAAGCCACACTGTCCGTCAGTAAGCAGATATTGAGACTAACTAAATACGTCTCATTTTTATTCAGTGAACTGTATATATGAAAACACGACAAATAAGGATGCAGTAATACATTCGTGAGTTTGAAAAACAGAAGATATTTTTCTTGATATATTTCTTGTTTGTAATCAATTCGGAACCGCAATATTTATATTTTAGGCTGATCACGTGACATCCATTAGCGCATGAGGTTATTAACTGGGGTAGGTGTGCCTCCTTGTGATATTGGCCCTTGATAGCCATATAAGGCCCTCGAGCTTTTCTACCCCAGTTAATAACCTGTTTATTACATGTATAATCAACACAATCTTATTTTGGATAGATCTAAATTGCGCTACCTAAGAATACTTTTGATCTACTTGTGTATTTTTTGTTTAAATATTACTCTTTATTTAGATCCATTTTTATTGATTTACAAGAATAGAATAAACGTATGACGTTGAATCTTAGGATGTGCCATTTGAAATAGGCAATTCGGTAACTTATTCTTCAATCCCAAATTACTCACCCCCTCAATTTAAATTACGCTAAAACGTTACTGACGTAATTTTTGTAAGAAAATCATCATAATGGTGACGTCGTTTTTCAGTGACGTTTTTATTCCACGGCCTTGACTTTGTCAGTTTGTCTGTTTACGTTTGAGCTTGTAGACAATATTTTCAAAAGTGGCATTTGGTTTCGCAAATATAATTTAAGGATGAAAAGGTAGGAGAATAATTATTATTCACGGTTTGTTTATATAGTGTTTTACGTCATTTTCAACACACCTAAGGTTATATATGACGGTCGATTTTTTGTGGTGGCGGCAGACCACCCACTTTTCCTGGGTAGAACCAGTACTGTACACCTCCCGCCATCCGTAAGAATCGACAATTCCTCACTTACAAGTCGAGATCCCAGCGGGATTCGAACCCGCAGCGGTGAGAATTATTCACATAGACTCTAGATCTACAGTACATCTGTTGCTTCTGATAACTTTTATTTGAAATGTAATTGTGACCCGAACGGCAGTACATTTTATAATAGGTTGTTTTAGACAGTCCGGTCAAAAACAACGACACAGTTGATAATGTACATGTATAATTAAATATGTTAATTTTACGCACCATCTCCAAAAACATTTATTACGAAGTATGGTCATCTCTACGTCGGTAAACGGGTCAGCACTATCTTGGAATTCCTGTGGTATTTTCATATGAAATTGACCGCTTTCAATTTCAAATTATTTCAGTTTTCAGAAAACAGTTCTAAATGTATATTTAGTTCTTCAGGTTGGATTTCCTTGAGCCGTTCATCTTTTTCGAGCCAGTCACACAATTTATTCACGTCATATTGTGATTTAGACTGAATTGTTCTTGTTTTTCAATTTTCCACAATTTCATTAATGTCCGTCTTGATCTTGTTATCGTCTTCTAACGATCTCCTGCATGCACCGTGGTGATCTTGACAGGGTAGCGAGCATTCTGGCTGCCATTTTCAACCGTCGCAGCTGTCGTTGGATGCACGATATGACTTGTTCGTGGTCGATGATTTAAAAAATGTCAATAGTTTAATGCTAAATGTATGTAACGCACTCTAGATTTAATATGCATTTTCGCCCGCCATATGTGTTTTTTGGCCCTTCGAAAAACAGGCTATTTGTCTTACTATAAATATAGGAACACATGTTTAGTGTGGGCTACGAGGTCAACCCCACGAAGTGGTACTTCATTTTTTTATAAGTCAAACATCTTGTTTTTATTTAGTTAATTTTCAATAATGCTGTGTGTAATGTTTGTCAACGTAATTATGTTGTGCTTTATAAGCTAAAAGTTACGGACATTGTCTCTTTAAGTAATTTTGTCTTCTATAATTCTTTTCTGATATAACCCAAATTGTTATGGCACGTGACAATGGTAATAAAGATCAATGTTTGCGTGTAAGCTGTTGTATATATCTTATCTCTTAAATTAATGTTTTATATTAACCAAATTTTGGATTGGGGTTACTTATATCATTGTCTATATTGATGTAATTTAGGCTTAAGTGAATCAAGGACTCCCTGTGTGCCTTGGCACCTATAGAGACACACTGAATAGCTATATTGGAGCATGGGTTTCCCTCACCCCACCCCACCCCGCCCGGAAAAGGAACCAGTTTAAATATAGATATAGCTGTTTGTCTGATTGTCTTACACTATATGGTGCTTCCCACCTCAATACCCAATCACCAATCCCCACCCATCCATCATCAAGAGGGTTTTGGTATGGGGCAGCTACACTATCAAATGATATTTGTTTGTTTTTTTCCCTCAAAATTAACATTAATCATCATCTAGATATTATGGGTGGAGGGAGTGGGCGCAAGGATGGGGAGTGGGATGTGTTGTCCTATTTGCAAAAACGTCAATGGAAATATTCTGTGTTGTTATCGTTGATTTTTAAACCGTAATTATGATGCATACTGCTCACCGCAATTCCTACTAATTTTAAGATAGGAATTTAAGAACAAGGTCAGGATATCATCAAAACGTACCTTGAAAATGGTTTCTTGGAGTATGCTCCGTTTAGAGATGATAAGAGATGATAAGAGGCATATCATTTTCTGGATCAGCAGGCACATGTGACGGCCACACATGGTAATAAAATAGTTATGCTGGCGAGACGAACTACAGTGATTATTGTGTCCACTACTATATAATGCAGATATATAGTAACAGTAGAAGACCTCAACATTAAAGCAAACCAAAAAAGTTACGAATATTATGAAAAATTAACACAGTGACGGCTGAATAATTATTTTAACAAGACAAACATAATACATTTCAGAAAACAAAGACAAGAAAGATCAAACTTTGCCTGCAATATAGGTCAAAATATAATTGAGGTAACCGGAAATTATAAATACCTTGGCTGTGTTCTAAATGAAACACTAGACTTATCAAGTACAGCAAATACACTCGCGGATTCAGCCGGTAGGGCTCTTGGTAGCCTTATAAATAAATACCGTTCAGCTCAAGGTCTTCCCTTTAAAGTGTATAGTAAACTGTATACTTGTTGTATTGTACCAATCATGGACTACTGTTCCAGAGAATGGGGATATAAACCGTACCCTAAGTGCTCTATTATACAAAATCGAGCCATACGTACTTACCTCGGCGTCCACAGACACGCTTTTAATCTAGCAATAAATGGAGACACGGTGTGGACTGATCCGGGAACCGGACATACACTAGCCATGCTCCGCTTGTGAGAAAGACTTGTAAGGATGAATGATTCCCGCATCACTAACAAAGTATTTAATTGGGATTATAATCAAGCAAAAGGATGTCGTACAGATATCAGGAACATATTCCACAGTATTCATTTAGAACATCTGTATGAGACTAAGTCCATGGGTGAATTCTCTTTGAAGGCGTTATTAGACACAGCGGACGTTATATACTGAAAGAAAAAAGAAACTTTACTCAAATATTGTCTATACTACATTATTATATACACCTAATTTCACGTAATATTCCAGATATATATATCAGCAACTAATTGCAGAAAGGACTACTCTGTCATCTAGTTGACCTTTTAATCAAAGCATACTTTGTTACACGAAATTCATAATGTTGAGGTTTTGCTTGAACAAAGTCAAGCTATTTCAGTATGGTGCTTAATGTTAAGAGATTGCAACGTTTAAAGCCTTAGTTTGCTCACCTGCTTGAGCCATATGCGCATTCTGTCGATAATGAAACTTTAAAGGGGTAACCATTCGATAAAAAGTGAATATGAGTGTGAAAACTACATTAAAATGTTACTACCCAGAAATATGAGATCATTTATAGCACAACTGAGAAGTGGGGTCTTACCTTTACGTATAGAAACTGGAAGATTTAAACACTTTAAAGTTGAAGAAAGACTTTGTACACTTTGTAACATGCCTGGGAAAATCGAAACAGAGTATCATTTTATGTTCGAATGTATAACTTACCTGAACCTTAGAATATTTTTTTATAACTGGATTCATAAATTATATCCGTCATTTATTAACATGAATTACGCTAATAGGCTTAAACCATGTTAACTGACAAAGGTGTAATAAGAAAAAGTGCCTCATTTATTCAAAATTGTTATCTTCTTAGGTCAAATAAGCTATTTCTTAATGCGTAGATAGAAAAGAAATACAGTTTATCAAAAAAGAATAAATGAGTATACTTAAAGATGAAAATGAATATACTTTTTTAAAAAGAGAAAATATTTCTATTAAATGTGTTTATACGAGTACTTAGAAATGAAATTAGAATTGAAATACAATGTCATTCTTTTTTAAAGAATATTTATATAAACTGTGACTCATAAGCCATACCAGATGGCTGGGTGTTTAATTTCATTCAAATTTTGATTATATGTTATTATTCATGTTAATAATATGAGTACATTTGTATGAAATAGCATGTGTCACATTAATAAAGATTTCCTACTACGAGTACTACTACTACATGAACACAATATTTCATTTCTTTCAAGGATTAACCGAGATTTATGAGGGACGGAACAAATATAATTACTACGGGAAATAATTACTAGCCGAATCTTTTGGAACTTCTTTTTACTTTATTTTCTTCGACTATTTAAGTAAGCCAGCGCACTAGTTTGTTTATGTGGACGTATTTTCACTCGGGATAGAACTCCCGTATTGAAAAAATCATTGCTGTTGAACTCTATATAGTGTTAAATATGCCTTAAAGTTATCAATAAATTATTTCATTTTGATAAAACTTCGCACCATATATATTATAAAATATACTATCGGATTAAAATACCCAAATCTTAAGTATGATTTAACTGATATCGTTCGATTTGTTTCAGGTGTAATAGCAGCTGCAGTGGGTGTTAGTGGTGGCTTTATAATTATCCTTGCAGTGGTGACAATTGTTGTCTGCAAAAGGTGATTGGCAATCTAAAATACCTTTGCTTACTAAAAGCATTTGTTTGTAAAACATGCAACAATTTCGTATAGTGTTATTCGAAAGTCACAAATAGTTCAAAAGAGTTATTGAAACCCTTGGAAATTCCCGAACAAAATAAAACTACAGGATAGCGACTCTGTTTAATGATTAGGTATGATACATAAATAATAAATAAGTTAACCAGCACTGTACCATTTACCCTATTGTAAATAGCAATGTATCCAAATGTAACATCGCTTAATATACTGGGAACAATATTTAAGGGAATCCCCTGCACATTCGGATTGATATGGCCATGGGCGGCTCTTTTATAATTCGGATATCTAACGAACGAGGACAGCAAACCTAATCAAATTTTGCCTGTTGCATGTGCAGATGATGTTGTTCAGGATGGCACATCCTGCTTACTTGCAGCCACATGTCACACTGATGGTGTGAAACGTTCGAAAATTGTCGCAAGGGTGTACAAGAGCGAAAATGAAAAATTGCGTGCTATAGGCATGTTTGAGGCTGGCCAATCTTAAAATGCCGTTGCTAGGACATTTTGGAAAATCAAAAAGTGTCATTGCTAGACTGGTTACCCGATATCAACAAACAGGTAGGGTCAAGATTAGAGGTGGCAGCTAGGGGAAGGCCACAAAAGACAACCCCCTGCAGGACCGTTACATTCGAACCACCGATGTGCGCAATAGGTCCATCATGTGGCAGTCCAAGAGCACGATAGGTACGGGGTGCAGCATCATGGTCTGGGCAGGCATAACCTACGACAACAGAACGGTTTTGACACTGGTCCAAGAAAACATGACAGGTTAACGTTATGTGGATGATATTTTACGCCCGACGGTCATTCCCTTTACCAGGATGATAACGCACGTCCTCATATGGCTCGCGTTGCAGTCGACTTTCTGAGGCAACGTTGCCCTGGCCCGCTAAGTCTCCAGACATGTCCCATATCTAACATCTTTGTGACGAATGGCGGCGAATTCCAAGGGAGACCATCCGCTGTTTGATATCAATTTTGCCACGGCGATGTCGTGGCGTGCATGCATGGATGCACATGGTGCATGGATCAGATATTGACATTCCATCGGACTTGTCCTCCCGCAACTCCATTTGGAGTTCCCTTAAATATTGTTCCCAGTTTAATTACATAAAGGAGGTCATTTTGACATAACCTTTAGGTAGGAAATTTGCTTAAACAATTAACTTTTTTTTAAAAATTTGACCACGCACTTTGTAACATGTCGATGTTGGAACAATACAATATTTTGATTAAAATGTTGATGCACTTTAAGGTTATATAAAATAAGTTCAAAAGTGGTACACTTGATGGCACACTTTAATAAAAGTTGACTGTGTTCTGTTTAGGCTACATTTCCTGCTCGACTTGTATAGCTACTTGTTCGAAGGTTATACCTACTGTATATCATACACTTTTTAACTATCTGACCATTGCTAAAATGTTATTTAACTTTGGATCCGTTTGATGGCATTGCCATCTATGTCATATGTACACCCTGTCAACTTTGTGACAAAAGGTTCGTGTATGACAACTTTAAAACAAAGTCATAATATTGACCTTCTTGTCCTACTTTTTTGAACTACTTGAACTTTATTTTTGAAGGTTGTACCTGAAAAGATAATTATGTACTGACATTCTTTTAATTTTTGCAGACATTATTGTCGGAACATTGCAGTCTTTAGTAACGTAAAAACACAAGTTGTGTATTTCAAGCATTCTCATTGACAAAGGAAACATCACACTTGCTATTTATCACATTTCAATTCTTACAACACATCCAGAGACCATTAAACAAGTATATAGTACTAGCTGTGGTAAAGCTATACAGAAAAAACTCATTTACTTAGTATTTACCATATAACATGTTCAATGAGAAAAATGGTCCTATAGAAATAAGATCTCCCAAACGCAATGGCAACCGTAGGTCCTTACCCCAAAGTGTAAATTAAACATACAATGAAAAGTACAATAAACAACACAAATAGTGGTGAACCCAAGGTTATCGACTTGGAACGGTCAGTAATCAATATGACCAACTGGTTAGCTTAAATCAATTGTATCTGTACAATACCTCGCTAATATCCTGTCTTCGGCGCCCAAATTGACAAGAACGTATGAAAATAAAAGTAAAAGCTGGGAAAAATTGTATTTTTAATTAAAATGGCTAATTGGCTACTGCTATATGATATCTTAAAGTCCACGACTTTATAAATGATAAATTAATTTGCCGTTTTCTTAATATTTTACATTGTAAACGATTTATGTACTGCTTATCCAATGTTATGAAATTCATTATTTATCAAACAATCTCTGTATGCATATCAATAAAATTGTATTGCATACGTTCACTAGGAGGAGGACTAGACGGGAACATGAACGAGAACAAACAATCCAACAACAGGGAGACATTGGAGCGTATACAGACCTAACTGTGTCTTCCAGGGGAAATGCATATGACCAGATTGACATGCGTAGTGCAGGCAACGCCCGTCAAAACCAGGAAAACGACCCTGCACATCAATATTCGAACACAAATAGCGCCAATACAAATTATGAAAACCCAGATTTTCAACGAGTACCTTTATAGGTAGGAATATTTTATATTTAGATATATGTTGTTACCAAATGAATCATAACACCAGATAAACCAAATGTTCATAATACTTAATATAACGAGTGGCATTGTTTTCAACACCGGCATGCTTATTAGATGCATATAATTATGCAACACATGAACATTGTGTTTCAAAGAGTAAACGTATAAATTACGGAGAAGGAAGTAAAGACGCCTTATATTAAATCAAAGTAATGAAGTTAATGTTAAAAATTGCTTCCAAAATTCGTTTGTGTAAAAAGGGCCTATATCGATAAGCTGGTCTGATAGTTTACGTCTGTATGGTGTCCATGATTTGAATCTCATTAATAATTATAGATAAGTCGTTATCTGAAGCTGCGTATTGGGTGCGCTGTATCAATGTTTTTGCAACACTCTTTTTATTAAAAGCAGAAATCTAATGGGTGTCACTATTTCATTTCAGACAAGCGGAGACAACCAAGTTATGACGATCAAAAACACCTTTATCATAACAGTGGACGTTAAAGGAATAACATGACTTTGGGTGACCTAAGACACCAACTGGTGTTACTTGGTCGTTATAAAATAGTGGTGTTTCAGAAAACGTATCCATTTATAACGAATGCTGTTTGCTTTTGTACCTGATGTTGAACTCAAGTGTCACGTATTTCTAACTGAAAGGTTGAATACTACCATAAATGTAGCAGACTCGGTTTTATTGAGTCTTTTCATCAGAGGTAATGTAAAGTGTCCCCCTCTAACTCCTCTTAGCAACGGTTTAAGCGATATTCTACTTTAAAGTCATACATATTCGTAAAAATCGATATCTTGTTTGTCGCGCTTTGCAATATACTTATTTCGGAATAGGTCTCGCACGTGTAACTTAAACAATAAAAGTTAGTGTTCCGCAACGTTTGTTTTCAACATGAAAGCTGACCTACCCTATATGTACTAATATGGGAAACCCATTCAGATCAATTCCAGATAAAAGAGTATGAGAGTGGACCTTTGGAAACGGCCGAACACAACATATACGAAAAATTGCAGTCTCGGTTTGATTGAGACTGTTCATGAACGGTAGTGAAATATGCTTGCTACAGCTCACGCCCACTAGCACCGGGTTGAGCAGAATTCAATATTCATAAAATCAATAGTACACAGTTTTAAACATCCCAAAGATGGCATGCATATGGCGGTAAACATGGAGTATATTTCTTCCCCATGTCGTACGGCGTATGGTCCCAGTATCTAATAAAATAAATGCCCCGAAAAGCGAAATAAACATAATGGAATTAAGTCGGGAGCAGCGGTTATGAAGCCTGCGTATCACAAGTAACAGCCAAAAGACGAAATTAAAAAGCAGACAACATATCCTATGAGTGGTTAAACAATACCCAGAGCCTTTTATCGACCGGAGTAGTGGAACCACCGAATCAAAATTAAGAAAGAAAGCAAAGAAATTGAAAATATACCACTGATAACTAAATATAAGTATCGGGCTCAGCGATCTCCAAATATCAAATGAATAACAGTCCTGATTGCAAGCGCGGGGAGACGTTTTACTGCCACCACACTGCACAAGCAACGGCACTGTGCTATATAAAAGAGTATGAAAGTGGACCTTTGGAAACGGCCGAACACGACATATACGAAATATTGTAGTCTCGGTTCACGAACGGTAGTGAAATATGCTAGCTACGTCTATTTCAAAGACAATTTATTATATTGTGTCATCATTATACTTGTTACATGTATATTATATATATTATCGTAGGCCGACATTAAGATTGTATGTATGTATGTTTATTTATTTCAGTGACAAATACATATTTTACAAAATATTACATATATAGGACATATAGGTAACATAAAATGTAAAAATATAAAGCAAATAGGCAACATTGAGCAAACATTGGATATACCCAGCCTAAATTGGCTTACTAGTCACCATCTTATGATTGAATTATATAGATAAAGCAATATTTAAAATGATATCTGAAATAAGAAAATGTTCATACATATTTATACAAATATGATAATATGAGGATCATGTTGTCATACCCGGAGTTCTGTTAACTCAGTGAGATACATATTTAAATCATGTGAAAACAAAAACAATGAAGTAATTTAAAAAGTAAAATATAGTATTGTGTGCGAGTGCTTATATTTTACATATGAATAATGTGATTGATACTTATTAATTTTATTTCTTTTTTTTAAAGAATTTTGGATAAAGTGTCTTTAACTTAGTTTGTCTACCACATACTTTAAATAAAAAATGACATAAATACCCGTTGTTGAGTGAAGACAAGTTTTAACCCAGTAAATGAAAACACTTTACTGACAGTCAAACCTATAAGACACGCAGTCCCGGTAAATGAAAACATTTACTGACTGTCCGTATTACCAATGTGCTTGCATTCTTCACCAAAACACGTTTCTAAGTAAAATGGCTAATATGCTTTTTATCATAGTCATTTATACGTACATAAGTGTAGAAACATGACATATAAGTTTACAAACATGACATATACATTTACATTTGATAATATAAT